>JAJHSJ010001370.1:0-134696 GCA_021015155.1 Magnolia officinalis
TATCTATGTCCAAGAAAATTGTGAATCAAATCTTACTAGATCATCCTAAAACGGTTTCTCATATTAGAACAGGCTTCTATTATGTTCGTATTCAACGAGCACAGCTGTAGATACGTTGACCTTAGCTATTGTAATTTTAGTTCACACCCATTGTTAGGCCTATCCTGTAATATGAAATTGTTTAATACTTGAACCCTAATTGATTTTCTTTCAAGATTTAGATCTTATATAATGAACTAACCTTGCGTATAACTGGGAGTAATTTCTTACGATCCTAGGCCAGTGGGGCAAGGGTCCACCATGTTTCCGATGCGCCTATGAGTGGGTAGACGAGTATACCTACCAAACTCGACCAAATTCATAACCTTCCTACCCCCCTTAAAAATTGTTTCTATTCTCAGGGTTCAAGAATTTGTACATCGATCTGTATGTCAGAACGAGTTAAAATTTGAGACCTATCTTTGGTATGACATGGGAAGCGATCTAGCAATACATTGATCTTCTTTTCATCGATGATGTGTGCTATGACATTAGTACCTATGGTCACGGAAAGGAGCTAAAGATGATGGGTATTGTGGTTGATTTCAGGGACAGGTGTGAGTTTGTGACAAGATGCCTAATTCTACCAAGGAGTTTTATCACGGTCCAGACTTACCCTATTTAATCATGTCTAGCTTAACAGGTAGGCTATCTTTCTAAGTTCATATGTACAATATGTATGCCAACATGGCATGTGATTTGGGACTTAATTCCTAACTGTCTGTTACCCATTTGGGCAATTACTTAGGCTTAAAAGACAAAGTCCTATCGATTATATACTCCTAATACTTCTCAAATATGAAGTTATAAGCTTTTAGTTGCAAGTGGCCGGGCCAACACGGAAGGAAAGTTGTGTAGTGGGTCTGAGTCGGTTAAGCCGAATAACTAAGTTTATTATTCAATTGGCTTAGCATAATTAATTAGTCATTTACCTTCCTTAGCCTAACCAATAGTCTAGTCTTAATTTAGGAGTAGCGGTAATCCACTGGTTGTAATCCGAAGTCTATGCTTATACACTAGATAATTTTATACCCTTTCTAATATAAGAAATTGTCTTATCACTTAGGGTCAAAGTTGTTTGATTGGAATTGAGTTGCCCGAACTTGAATGTAACTACACTCGAGCACTTCACATATGCCCATACCAACTAAGGACGCCCTAGGGTTCTCGATATTAATTTATTGGACTTCCCCAACTGTTAGGCTGTTTGTAAAATCTAGGAGTACCAACTCTAGGTCCAAAACTCCAAGGGCCTATTTGGCCAGTGGTCTTAAGTTGTATTAAATAGGACAGCATTGCTAATCCTACCTCGGAATTGAGAGTGGCTTGTTTGGTAGGAGGGTGGGTGGGATTAAAATTAATTTCATAGGCTTTGGAATATGAGCCTTGTGTTGGAAAGTGTGAGATGGGATTTTCAAACCCCAAGATGTTGAGTTTCTAAGTATAATTTGAAAGGAAATCTCGGAATTTACTTTTAATTGCATACACTCCAAACATGGTATTGGAAAACATGGGATACTCCCAATCTAGGGACAATACCTTACACATACATTTATTGTTACTTTTATTATTCTATCCACCATAATCCCACCTAATGTAGTTGGTCGAATGGGCCCTAACCGTCCTAACATTTGGAGGTTGTGAAGATTATGAGACACAAATGAAGATACATGTGAGCTAACACAACCAAAGCCTCAAACATTTAAAACATACTACTAACTACTACACCCATTAACATGAAAACATAAACACCCTAAGACAGTAACCCATGCAAACTACAAGACAACATTATGGATAGCTAGACATCCGAGAAGATGGACGTACCAAGCTCGGATAGAGCCATGGAAAAGTGAATGAAAAGTGATGGAGAGAGAGAAAAGAGCTGGAGGTTTGGTTCTCCATGGATTTAAGTCTCAACAAGGGTTGTAGAGGCCCAACTGACAAGGAGTAAGAAAGGAAAATGAAGAGAAGGGATGGGTGAGGAAGCTTACATGATTTTAAGCTTCAAATGGGGGTGTGAGAGCTCAAATGAGAGAGAATTGAGAGGGTAGGGAGGTAGGGATTACTGTAGACGATGGAGGTGGTTGGGTGATAACCAAAAATGACGGATTGAGTGATTGGAGTGGAGGTTTGGGAGAGAAAACAATAACTTTTGGAGAAAATGAGAGCTTGGAAGGGTGTGTGAGGGGGAGGGGGCAAAACAGAGCAAAAACGACGGTCCCCATGAAATTTCATGGGCACCACACGAGTCCAGGGGTCAAGCCGACACCGACCAGCCCTGCCCAAGGGGATCGCGGTCGACCGCGGTGAGCACGGCGCCGCCGCGGTCCTCTGGACTGACCGCGGTGCCACCGGGGTAGGGCGGTGGCCACCCCCCTCCCAGGGTCCCAATGGTACCCCGGGTCCACCGTGGGTCCCCCCTGATTACATCCTTTGGCCCCCGACTCTGTTTCGAGTCGTTTCGGGACCATTCGGGTAAATTTCTGATGTACAGCAGTACATAGAAGTGTTTGAAGGCTGGGGTGGGGTCAACCATGATCTAAACCCACCGATTGACGGCCTAGAAGTGATCTGGGATCATTTCTTGCAATCATTGAGGCCTACGGGTCCAATCTCTACGGTTGATCTCAACCAATTGTGCTATTTGGCGAAATTAGAGAACCTAAGTCTGTTTCTACATTCCGTCGCTCCCTCCTAAGTCAGTGTGCGTCGTGTGACCATAACTAAGGTCCGGTTTAATCCAAATCATGCTCTAATACCATCTTGTAACGCCCTGAAAATTGGGGGTCGAGCATAAACTCAACTCCCGAGTTCCAACGCATCACTTATGCAACATAATGAATGATGATTGAATGTTGTCTGTATTAGTGCATTGAACATGAGTGAGATTAAGCCAAAACAGTATATCATACTCCAGAGACAAGTGAGATGGCAAGCGGAAGACTGTAATAGATATATAAAATATATAAACTGTGGTGAGTCTCCAGAGTGTGATAATGTTACCAGGTTAACTATTTACAAGTACAATTCCAAAATATATCAAATTGAGGAAGTGTAATGTCATCTATCCTAAATACCATAGCTCTGTCAATGCAATTTCAACTCTTCATAGACCCGTCAAAGAGTTACATGTAGAGAACTCCTCCTCACATCATAGTAGTAATCCGGCTCTACTTCATAAGCATCACCATCACTTGCAGCTAAGACCTGGTTGGTGTTGCAAGCACCGTCCCATAACGTGGGAGTGAGTGATCAACTCAGTGGAACAATAAAGCATAGGTTAACATGTTATCAAAACAGTCAAGCAATAATGATAAAGCAGTACAATCAACAATCCTAAGTACTCTTGTTAATGCAAGTATGAAATGCTGTCATGATGCATGCCTTCACCAACATACTCTCTCATGCGACACCATCTTACGTCCGCGGCATGCTTTCATCCCTTAGTGCTCCACATCTTCCAGGCACATGCAGTGTGATGATGAGCATGATTACCGAGTTGTTATTAGTCCTTTTCAAACAGCAGGATTGGGAAACTAAGGTACCTCCCTTATATCATTCCCAAACAATGATCCATTCTAGTGTCGTCAGTCCTAGATACTCTCATACGATGATGCTGTTCTAGGTCACTATAAAGGGCTGCCAGGGCTGTTACATGCACTCGTTGCACCGCTCCCCCATCACCTTATCAATACAGGCCTAGTTTATAGTCTGTTTACTACGAAAAGGCTCGTCGCCTCTCCGCAAATTCAGAGTATGCTCGAGGTCACTACACCGGGTATGGTCAGGGCTGTTACACGGAATCGTTACACCACTGCCCCATCACCCATCAAAGCAGTGTAGGCCGACAGCTCGAATATAGTGTCCCATACCACCATAATCAGTTCACGAGTCTGGTTGCTCACTGGTCACTACGGGGAGGCTCGTGGCCCCAGCGTAGGCCAACACCTCGACCACGGTGTCCCATACCACCATGCCTGACTCATGAGTCTTAGCGGATCGTGGTACCATGGTTAACGGGATTCCACTGATAAGTTTGGTACCCTAGGTTCAAGCAAAGACGTTCAAACATGGTGAACATACATAAGGCGGATCGGGTTACTTGGCGAGCTAGACTAGCTCGAGCGCACTATCATTTGAATGACATGAAGTGCATAAACACTTCGCGTGGCCTAACCACTGCCGCCAACCGAAGTATGACTCGGGTTCGTCAGACACACCCTACGTGGTGAATGAATCTCAATCACGAATTTCATTCTATTACCGATTGCTTGGACTAACTCATAGTCCCAACTTCATTTCATTTCAACAGGTAAGCATATGAGACAGTCAAAGCAGTAACAAATCAAGATTTCAAATCATAACAATCAAAGTTCCAACATCGTCCGCTTAGGGCTGCCAGGGCTGTTGCACGGAATCGTTACACCACTCCCCCATCACCCCTCACGACTTTTATGGAATACAACTTAAGCATGTGAAGTAGTTAGAGCAGAATTAAATAAACAAGTAATTCAAACATATTAACAAGCATGTTATAAAACATAATGCAAACAGGAAATCCAAACACATACGTTTCATAAACCAGTAAGTGATTAAACTAAACAACTTACATGAAGGAAATTATACACATCACTAAGGTAGTTGAGAATCCTATCTCAACACCTACTCAAGGCACTACTAGATTAAGTACATATCTATACAAGCATTTTCATAAACATTTGGGCTACACACTTTAACACACATAGCGTGCATTGGCCGTGGCGTGATTTAGGGCAAATCCTTTCGCTAAGGGGTTGTCTAGTACACCTCAATCATGTTCTTACATTCAATACACATGGCAGACACAAATCATGAATCTATATTCATTCAGGCATTTCAACAAACACTTAGGCTACACAATATAACATACTCTACGTATGTTGATAAAACATGTATTAGGCTAATCCGTTCACCCAGAAGTTGATACACATGTATCCAGCATACATAGACAATAATTAATCATGGCAAGCACAAATCCGTATTTCATACATATACGGTATTTTCTACAAATACGAAGAATACAGTATATTCAACATAGTTAACGTATAACCGAAAAACGAAATGGACAACACTTTGTACATGTGCAATTGCATGCAAATCATGAATCTATTATTATCTGACATTGAAACCATTGAAAACCATAACCTATACGTCTAAAGTCCGCACCTTATACCGTAGAATCGTAACGGAGTCGATAGAATCTCTAAGTCTCCGTCAACGTTGGTTTAGCGACCTATGGCACGAGTTAAGTTAGCTATTTCGCTACTTACAACAATTGAAATCCTAAAACAGGTTAGGGTTAGGGTTTTCTTACCTAAGAACGAAGACAGAATCACCGGAATAGCGATCGGGTAGCGATGATTAAACACGTAGAGGATAGAGCACCAGGATCTTTCTCCCATTTCTCCCACACTCTCTCGTTTCTCTCTTCTCTCTCCTAGTTTTCTCAAATTCATATGGAATGAGAGAGTGAGGGTTTAAGGTCCTTATATAGGTCCAGAACTCACAGAAATAGACTCGTGGCCAAGGTATACTTAGGTTATAACCAAAGTGGGCCTATTCCGTCTCAACGGAGCACTTCTGGAAACCCCCCTTGAGCTAAAGGTCGGACTTAAGCTCATTAACACTGGATCCAGGTTCAGCTGAGGTTTCGTTCCGGTCGGATTCCCATATCACCCGTGACGGACCAGTTTCCGTTCAACGGTCAGTGAAACTCGATCTGAGATTTCAAGTACACTGACACGTAGGGGCAAATATCCCTGATCCGAGGGTGTAATCTAGCCTGCTTCCAACGGTCTGGTTGCTTATAACTGATCCGCAAGCGACACGTGCCAGATTACCTAAATTTATTTTATTTTTAATTAATTTCACCTTTCTCACACTCCTCGCTCCGAGCTCAAGCGAAGCACTGAGACACTATCTGGATTTAATTTCCAAGATGGTTGTCAAGCCCAGCAAGGCAGTCCTAATTCTATAACTTCGCGTTAATCGGACTTCCGATGGGCGGTCCAGATCTGATACGGAGTTTTGTGATGCTCCCGAGAGCAGCCGGGTAATGAGATTGATCCTAGATTTTAGGGTAACCTAGCGTCAATGATTCTACAAGTTTTGGGTCTTGCAGATCATATTTAAAGTGGATCAAGCGGATTTCGTAGCTAATCTAGTTTAACACTTAGTTACTTTTGAAGGATAAGGTAGTGAAAGGTGAGATTTGTGAAGGAAAAGGGTTAAAAAGTGATTTTAGACTGTAGGATTGAGTTCTGACAAGTTAATAAGGTGTTAGGATCGACTCATTGCCTAAGGACGTCTAATTCCAGGTTGGCAAAAAATTTGGGATGTTACAAAGAGGAAGGATACCAAAAGGAGCAATATGATCAATAAATATAGGTCTTTCAACAATGACATTACGCATATGTAAATCCCTAACATGAGTGGGATCATCTTCGGATGACCGAAGATGGCGCCTAGAGATAGGAGTTGATCTGGAATAGGATGGACCACGGGCCGTTTTCTTTTTCCCTCGAGCATCCATTTGCAATAGATTAATCAAAGAAACAAGTAGATTCAAAAGATGACAAGTGGGGTTTTGATAGATCAGATTTTTCAAGAGAAAACCCCAAAATCGCAATGAAACAAAAAAATACTCCAATAGTGAAAATGAAGTAATATTAACTAGAATCTATAAGAAAAGTACAAATGATGCACTAACCTTGAGTAATCAGACAGTTGGGTACGACTGGTCATGCTACGGCCCGTTGAAGAAGAAAAAAGAAATGAGGAAGATGAGATTTTCTCCCATATTAAAAATTTCCAGTGCGCTACACGACTGGTCGAGGACCATTCTCGACTGGTCATACCACGACTGGTCGAGCACGTCCTCGACTGGTCATGTACTAATAAAAATATGCATTTTTCATAAAAAATATGAAATTTAAACTATTAAATTATCAAAAATATATACACTATGATACACAAATGCATGAATAGTCAATTTAAATTGCACATTCCAAGATCAAATTTCAATTTATTAAACCTGCTTTTGTCGAGCAGTTTAGTGAAAATGTCAGCAAGTTGAGTCTCGGTCGGAATGTAATCTAAAGAAATTAATTTTTCTTCCACTAATTCATAAATGTAATGATACCTAATGTCAATGTGCTTGGTATGTGAATGTTGGATTGAATTTTTTAAAATATTTATAGCACTGAAATTATCATAATATAATATCATTGATTCCTGTGCAATTCCATAATCACTTAACATACGTTTCATCCAAACAAGCTGAGTACATGCATTTCCAGCTGCGATGTATTCATCCTCAGCAGTAGAGAGCGACACAGAACTTTGCTTCTTACTAAACCAAGAAACTAAACAATTTTCGATATAAAAACAACCAGCACTGGTTGACTTTCTATCATCGATATTACTAGCCCAATCAGCATCTTAATACCCAGCCAATTGAACACTAGTATCATACGGATACCAGACACCCAAATTAGCGGAACTTGCGACATATCGCATAATCCGCTTAACAATAGTTAGATGTGATTCTTTAGGGTTAGACTGATATCTAGCACAAATACCAACACTTAAACCAATATCAGGTCTACTTGTAGTTAAATAAAGTAAACTGTCAATCATGCTATGATATAGTTTAGGATCTACAATTTTACCTGTAGAGTCTTTTGAGAGTCTTAAGGTTGTACTCATAGGAGTATCAAAATTCTTACTATTCTCAAATCTGAACTTTTTAATCAAGTTGAAAGCATATTTAGTTTGAGAAATAAAAATACCATCAGGTTGTTGTTTTACCTGCAACCCTAGGAAATAATTCAATTCCCCAACCATGCTCATTTCGAACTTAGATTTCATTAAATTTGCAAACTCAACAGTCATGTTAGTACAGGTAGATCCATAAATAATATCATCGACATGAACTTCTTCATGAAGATCACCATTTAAGAAGGCACTCTTTACATCCATTTGATAAATTTTGAATTTTCTAAAGCACGCAATGGATATGAATAGTCTGATTGATTCAAGATGAGTTACTGGGGCAAAGGTTTCATCATAGTCGATGCCTTCTATTTGAGTGTACCCTTGTACAACCAGTCCTGCCTTGTTTCGTATAATAATACCAAGTTCATCAGACTTATTTTTGAAAATCTACTTAGTTCCTATAATGTGTTTATCTTTAGGTCTAGGAACTAGATACCAAACATCATTTCTCACAAATTGGTTAAGTTCTTCCTGCATAGCAATTATCTAGTTTATGTTAGACAGAGCTTCTTTTACATTAGCCGGTTCAATCTGGGATGTAAAACACACATAGTTACATTTGTCTTCTAATTGTCTTCAAGTGCGCACACCAGTGAGAGGGTTTCCAAGAATTTGAGTGGTTGGATGATCTTTAACAGTCCTCAGTTTAGAATTAGTTTGATTTGGTGAAGTATCTGGTTTGTCAATTAAAAGAACTTCATCATCATCTGAACTTGGGCTAGGTGTATTCAAGTGATCGTCAATGGTCACATTGATGGACTCTTGAATAACACCGGTCCTTTTGTTCAATACTCGATATGCATGACTGTTTAAAGAATACCCTAAAAAGATACCTTCATCACTTTTAGTATCAAACTTTTCCAAATTTTCACGGTCACGTAAAATATAGCACTTGCTACCAAAAACTTGAAAGTATTTGACAGTAGGCTTCTTATCGAACCATAGTTCATAAGCAGTTTTATTATTAGTTTTACTAGTATAAACTTGATTGATAATATAGCAGGCAATATTTATGGCTTCAGCCCAAAGGTTTCTAGGGAGCTTCATACTATTCAACATTACATTTCCCATTTCTTGAAGCACTCTATTTCTCCTCTCCACAATTCCATTCCATTTTGTTGTGGAGTTTTGGGTGTAAAGAATTCATGCGATATTCCCTGATCGCTACAGAATTTCTCAAAACTACTATTCTCAAACTCAGATCCATGATCACAACGGATCTTACAAACTTGAGAACTTTTTTCCAGTTTGGATCTGTTTGAGAATCCTTTTTACTTCGTCAAGGGTTTCTGATTTATCCCTTAAGAAGGCTACCCAAGTAAATCTGGTATAATCATCCACGATCACCAGTATGTATTTTTTGCCACCTCGACTCTCCGTCCTGGTAAGTCCTACAAGATCCATGTGGAGAAGCTCGAGTGGTCTTGATGTGGCATTAGAGTTCACCTTTTTGTGAAAACTCCTAGTTTGTTTGCTAATCTAGCATTCGCCACATATCTTGTCTACCTTTTGAAGTTTAGGTAGGCCTCTTATTAGCTCTCCTTTGCTCAATCTGTATAAATTACGGTAGTGTACATGTCCAAGGCGTTTATGCCATAATTCTGTCTCATCGGTATGGACCATGTAGCACGATTGATTAGATGAGCTACCATCGCTTACAATATAGCAGTTTTCAGAAGTCCTGCGACCAGTTAATATTACAGAACCCTTTTTGTTTAAAATTTCACAACCTTGATTAGAAAAGTTCACGCTGTGATTGTTATCGCATATTTGAGATATGCTTAACAGGTTGTGTTTTAGCTCCTCAACATATAAAACATTCTTAAATAAGGGAAGGTTATAGAGTTGAACCATACCTTGGACATTAATCTTTTAGTTGCTACCATCACCAAATGTGACTGATCCATCAGTCATATCTTTAAGGTCGGTGAATAATGCCTTGTCGCCTATCATATGCCTGGAGCACCCACTATCTAGGTACCACTTTAAATGGCTTGTCGCTTTGAATGTAGTGTGGGTAACCAAGCAGGTAACCTTAGGAACCCATTTCATAACTGTTTTGGGTTTAGGAGTATAGTTGGTCTTCTTATGTTTGTAGTTGTTGTAAGACTGACCTACTGAGTTAGATTTTATGAGCTCCTTAAGTAAATCAACTATTTTCTCAGCTAAAGGGTTTCGGTTTTTAATTTTTGTAGTTGATATGGTTACCTTTAGTTTTGAAAGATTGAAAAGTTTTAGCATTTTTAGAATACTTTTGATTAGAACTTTTCTCTTTTGAGTTTGAGGACTCTCCTTTCACAAACTTGAGAGGAGTATTCTTCTGTTTAGGAGGAATATTTCTATCTTATCCCAGACCAGATCGGTCGCCATTTTCTTGATCCAGTTAAAAGTTTTTCTAATTTTAGATCACCTTGGGCATACCTCCATGTATCCTCTAAACTCAAAAGGGAAGAGATTTCAAGTTTAAGTTTATCATTTTCAGATTTCAGATTTTCAATAAGGGTGGTTTTGAAATCTAGATCACATTTGCATTTTTTAAAACAATCTGAAAGATGAGATTTTTCTAAAACAATAGTTTCAAAATTATCTTTAAGCTTTGAAAAATTTTCTTTTTGAAGCTTTAACTTTACTGCAATCTTACAACTTTCCTTGTATAGGGCATTATAAGCATCTTGAAGATCTTCTTTATTTTCATGATCACTATTCAAATTTTCTTCACTAGTAGAATCATCATGATCACTATTCAAATTTTCTTCACTAGTAGAATCATCATGATCTGAAAAAGTGAACTTGGCTAGAGTCATAAGAGCTTTGACTTCATTGCTCGACTCGGTTTCAGAATCTTCTGATTCAGAAGAGGCTCAATGCAAGAAGATTTATCCCAAGTAGCCAACATTCCTTTCCTTTTAGGTTTGTCCTTTTTAGGACACTTGTTAACTAAATGCCCATATTCTTGGCAGTTGTAACATTGACTATCTTTTAAAGATTTCCAAGTTTTAGATTTAGACTTAGATCTTTTCTTATCATTTGATTTTTGAAAGTCTACCTTCTTTTTACTATTGAAAATCATATAAAACTTTTTCGCTAAGAGAGCCATATCATATTCAGAACTTTCAAAATCAAAATTTTCCTGAGAAATACAGTTGGAAGACTTAAGGGCTATAGATTTACCTTTAGGAGCTTTAAAGTTTAACTCATAGGTTTATAAAGACTCAACTAATTCTTTTACCCTCATATTGTCCGTATCACGAAGTTCCTTGATCGCAGTCACCTTTGAGTTGAACCGTTCAAGTAGTGAGCGTAGTATCTTTGCACACACTTTACTTTCTGAGATTTTATCACCAAGACCCCACATAGAGTTTACAATGTCATTCAGTCTAGTATAAAAGTCCATGAACATTTCAATTTCTTCCATATGTATTTCCTCAAATTTAGTTGTGAGGATTTGGACTTTAGACTTCTTGACAATTGATGTACCCTCGTGTGTCATTTCTAAAATATCCCAAGCTTGCTTTGCAGTATCACAGGATATAATTCTTTTGAACTCATCCGGTGATAGTGCGCAAGTGATTGCATTTAGTGCTTTTGCATTGGCACTACTCTCACTTTTCTGAAGTGTGCTCCAAGAAAAATAAGGTGATATTCTCATTAATTTTGATCCATCGATACCAGTCACTTCAGTGGTAGGAGGGATTCATTCAGTCACTGTGGCTTGCCACACACTCTCATCTATTGATTTGAGGAAAATCCTCATCCTGGCTTTTTAATAGGTATAGTTAGAGCCATCAAATGGTGGAGGCCTAGTGACTGAAAGGCTATCAAAATTTGACATCTTATAAATAGCTTAGATCGATTAGTTCAGGAAATAAATCCAAGTAACAATTAAAACGAGCTATTAGGCTTTGATTATGTCCTAGAGGGGGGGGGGGGGGGGTGAATATGACTATGCAAAATTTCAACTTTAACAGTGGAATTTAAATGAATAAAATAGCCTCGTAAACAGATAAATAAAAGACAGTACTTTAAATAAATCACAACACGGAAATGTAAAGCAACCTCAATATTCTAGTATTGAGAGGCTGATACGAATGATGTTTTAAGGATAACCTTGCACCATAAAAACCAAGGGTTTATGGCAGGACAACCTTACTAGAACGGTATAAGTATCAATATCTCAAACTGAAGAGGAATAAAGGAAATAGCAAGAAATTAAATTCCAAACTATTACAACATTCCCACAATGCTTGAAATGTAAAAGATTACAACATTCACATCCACACATACATTCCATAGCTTTGAATGATAAAAGATAGAATTTAAATAAACATTCAAACCATAAGACAGAGAATTATAGTGGTTCGCCTGTGTGTACACCAACTGTTAAACAACAGCCACACAAATTTCTACTCCACTCCTAATATCCTCACACAGGGGATATTAGCGTTCACTATGAAAATAGGTTTCACAGGTTCACCTAAAACCTTCACAATTGTGTCTTTCAAATGGGCTTACACAATTCAAAAAACCCCATTTTCTGAGTTTCTGGCTCTCCTCAGATAACCAACACAATGAGATTTTTCTGGTGAATCCCAAAAGAAACAAAAAAGAATGTAAATTACAATAATGTAAAATACTTGGATTTCTCCTTTTTGAAGTAGAAGTTTGAATATAGAAGTTTAATGTCCAATACTCACTTTGAAATGGTTTTAGGTTCTAATTGATTTTAAATTAAACCAGTCGGGCTAGCTCTATTTGATTTTGATTCCAAGAAGAAGGAATACAACAATTCCTCTTTTCAATTAAGATTGGAATGTGGAAATAAAATCAAATAAATAAAACTAATAAAAGAGAATATTAAATATGCACAGCGTAGCTTAAAATGAACACTAACTTATCTCTCAGAGTAATGATGCCTTGATTATACGTCAATTGGATATAAAACTCTGAAATTCGTGTTCTATTTATAGTTGTAGAAATCGCATCTTCGACTGGTTGTGTGGCGACCACGACTGGTCGTAGGTCGAACTGTATTTTGAAATTTTAAGCACGATTAGATAAAACCGTTCCACGACTGGTCGTGAGGCCACGACTAGTCGTGACCAACCCACGACTGGTCGTGAGGAACCAAGAATGGTTGCTGGAGTTTGAGTCGTAACCGCAGGACTGGTCGTGAATCGAGTCGACACTGTTCCTATGAGCGGTCGAGCAAACTCCAGGACTGGTCGAAGCTCAACCAAAAAATTTTAAAAATTTGCAATAACTTAGGACTGGTATTGGAATTTCTTGGACTGGTCGAGCCAGTTCTAGGACTAGTCGAACAGAGTCCAAGACTGGTCTTAGAACAGACCAAACACTTATAAAATAATTCCATTTGAATTATGTATTCAAAATGACCTACCCTAAGGTCAAACTAAGGTCATTCATACGTTAAATGTGAAGTATGGATATTGAGTCTTCATTTCTTCAGATGTTGGATGACCTTTGAAGATTAACTTGAGATCTCTAATGTAGCTTGAACTTGAGATCTTCTGAAGCTTGAACTTCATCTTGTACTGTTATTCTTAAGTTGTACTTGAGACTTAAACAAGAACTTGTCTTCTGATGTAGCTCTTGAAATATTCTGATCATTGAAGCTTGCAGAAGTAGACAAATAAGTTGAACTTGAACTTCTTGAAGTAGATCACCGTTCTTAGCATGTAGCATTGATTCAGTGACTTGATCATACAAGTCAATGTGCTATACAAGACATAGATTTTGTTTTTGACATCACAATATTTGACAACCAAAGGGGCAAATACTATTGCACTTACTAACATCAGGGCCATAGCCTCCACAGGCATATCGTGGATGACCAGATGGGACATTGAAAATCTGTTACTAGCATCGGGCCGCCATAGATGGCCCCAGGTGAAAATCCATAAACCCTCTTGGTACCAGAGGACGCCCCAACGTCGAAACCTAGTGGATATACATGAGTGCATGAGGGCCGTATACCAGTAGGCCGCGTCTCCCGTTGTGTCATGGTCGGTTGGGAGGAGGTGTGAACTTACCCGCCTGAGTGAGGGGGCAATATCTAGGTTGAGTTTGACCAGCTTGAGAAATGGGTTCGCTATTGATGAGCCGGGCCCAAAATTGGCAAACGGATATTGAGGTCTCTTCCACTTACCCAGTTGTGTGCTCGGATAGGGGCGACAAACTGGCGTCAAGTGTAATAGACCCTGGTGATGATCTCAGAGATGTACAGTACTGATATGTGGGCTTATTGAGCAGGAGTTGCATACTCAGTCATTCATTCATTCACTATCCATTCGGGCTGGTAGTGCGCAACTATTTATTACGTGTACCTTTACGTGTACCTGAGATCAGAAGTTTACCACATTGAGCTTGACTATCCAAATTTAGGTATGGGACTAGTTTGGATAGAAGTCCCTTGTGGTAGACCTCGTAACCTATGATACTACGTACTATCATCCCCACTTCACACTCCAGCATGGTCATTCCATTCGCACCGTATATTACATTACATCCACGACATCTGATATTTGGATCCTTTTGACTCCTCATTTGCATAGTTGATCTGTATTACGTACTAGGATATTGTATGACTCATGGACTTGTTAGTATTTTTGCTTACTCTGATATCGTATGATTCATGATCTTGCTAGTATTTTTGATATTGTATGATTTTGGCATTATATTGAATACTTGACACTTACCTTGTGCACACACTTACACCACCCACTGAGCTTTCTATAAGTTATGCACAATAGATGCTTGCAGGTGGCATTAGGTTGCAACAGCGTGGAGCTTGGAGTGTGCAACTGTCTTCTAGAGCTTTGATTTTATTTTGACATAAGTATTTCTCTTTCAGCATTGTATTCAAAGTTTATATTAGTGGATATGTGATGATAATGTTGCTTTTGTGATTTGGGTAAACTTGTGGTTATGCTTCTTACGAGAAAAATGTACGTTGGAAAAATCCTCCTTGTAGGATCCCAGGATCGGAACCTGACATATGGGCGCTGGGAGCCGAGAATGAGGTACTACGGAGGCTGTCGGCACCAGATTTGGCAATCGGGATTACTGTGAGTTTGATTTTCGAGTTTGGGGCGTGACAGCGCAGCTCTGCAGGCCAAGTCAAACAGTTACTAAATTACAAAGAACAATGAAAAATTCCAACACTCAATCATCAAGCTATCTTGAAACTTAAAGTCGATTAAACCGCGATGAATGCTAGTACAATATTCAAAATAAGAACTAAGATGAATGTAAATACAATATTTAAAATAAGAATGGAACGGAATTGGAATTTAGACTGGATAGGAGTGGAATTTTCATTTTCCATACATCAGGTGTCGCTCGAGGGTAATGGATGCTAGAGGAGATAAGCATGCACCGCTTGCCGTCGATGATCAGAGCTCTGTGATTGTGGCTCACGTTGAAAGGCTTGAAGAGTTTAGCACAGATTGCGATTTGCAGAATCGCAGTAAGAACGAGAAATTCCAATGCCCTTCAAAAATTTGCCTCTCTCTCTCTCTCTCTCTCTCTCTTTGTAAAGATGAAATGAAATGCGAATGGGTTTTTTCTTCTCGTTTTCTTTTCTTTTTTTTTTTTTTCCTTTGGTTTTTTTCATAATAGTTTGGAGTCTGATTTTTGCTTTTAGTTTTTTTTTTTTTTTTTTTTTTTTTTTTTTTTTTTTTTTAAGTGAGTAGTGACGTGGACCAATGAGGATCAGGCAATCAGGGAATCCCTGTTTACCGGATAATAGAGGATCCCGACTCTAAAAACAATTATTAGCTTGATCCAAAACTTTTGTGACCTACTATAAGTTGTTAATTGTCAGTCACCACTATTTCCTATGTTACGGTGCATCTGCCATATTTATTTGCTTTATTTTTATGATCATGCCATAAAATGATTTGATAAAACCAATGGGCAACATATAAAATACATGCATCAAGGTGGGCCCCACAGTAAGGGCCGCACCATCTTGGGTGAGTTGGGACTCGGCTTTGGCAGTGATCACTCCAGTGTCGAGCTCTTAACTAGTTTGTGGTGGAAAAGCTCTGTGAGCCCCACCATGATGCATGTGTCTTATATATGCTGTCCATTTATTTTGAGATCTCATTATAGGATATGATTCCAAAAATGTGGTAAATCCAATGGTTAGGTGAACCACACCATATGTCATGTCCCAAACCCGAAAATCGGACTCACAGGAATTTCGATCGCCGAATTCGGTGCCGACAGCCTCTGTAGTACTCTATTATCTGTAAGACCTGTATCCTAGTCCGTACTGTTCCGTCGACTCCTGCAATCCTTCCCAGCGAATTCCGGCAATCCGCGACCTATAATCGATGTTTGCGTGTGACCCTAAGTCGTATCCTTTAGATTTGAGTCAGCTTCATCTGAGACTTGTAACATTACGACCGCACCATCGCTGCGATCTAACGCCATGTCTTATGCACTGATCCGATACCATGGCCAGGAGATGTGGGCCAGCATTTATTTCGAAGAAACGCCGTGCGTTTGTAATCCCAAGAGAATATCTACAACATGTCTCATCAATTAATCAATTAATCACCTTATGTCAAGTACAAGAGCACCCATGCCTTTTTTCTCCATATGTTAAGCAACCGCCAAAGTCAACCCATCACTCACCTCATATCCATCACTCCATCACCCATCACTCTCTCTCCTTACATCCTCTCTCTCTCTCTCTCTCTCTCTCTCTCTCTCTCTCTCTCTCTTTCTCTTCACAAATTCCAAGCAAGAGAAGAGGCTTACGTCCAAGCTCTTCCATGAGAGAAAAGTGAGTTTGTGTGGCCCACTTCCTCTCCCTAGATCTATCATCCTAACCATTCAAACCTCATCACCCACCATCAAAGTGAAGCACAAGGAGATTGGCTTTCCAACGGACCAAGAAGATCGAACGGTGGGTGCTTCATATGCCTAGATTTGCATGTTTTTATGATGGGCCAAGTGAGGCCTACCGATTGATGGTATGGATCTCACTTTGGACCCTTGATGTGGCTGATGGCCCACCTTGATTATCATGATCATTCCATGATGGGGCCATTCTCCATGGACCCCATCATGATGTTTACTTTCTAGTTGAAAGAGGTCATCTAGACCTTCCATTTTGGTAGAGAAGGAATCTCCACCGTTGATTTGATTTGGTGGGCCACATGTAATGGGACCCACTTGATGTTTGTTTTAAATCATGCAGGGGAGGCCCCATAGTGGCGGGGTCCCTCCATCACTCGATCTCTCTCTTTCTCTCTCTTTCTCTCCTTCCTTATTTTTGTAGCCCACTTAATGAGTTGTGAGATGTCCAACCGTTCATCAAATGGACCTCACCTTGATGTGTGTATTATCCACACCATCCAACCATTTGGTGGCCCACCCTGATAGCATGTCTATGGGTGGGGCCCACCTTAATGTACGTGTGACTGTCCAGCGTCCAGGGACGCTGGACGTTGCCACAAGTGACATGCGAACTGACATTGGGTGTACTAACGACAGCAGAGAAGAAATAAAAAGGGGTTTTGGGAAGGGCTGTCCATGTAGGCCCCACCTTGATACATAAATTCAATCCACGCCGTCCATCCTTTTCCCTAGACCATTTTAGATGTTGAGCCAAAAAATGGGGCTAATCCGACTTTCTGGCGGGCCATAGTATAACAAACAGTGGCTTTACCGTTGAAATTCACCCTGACATTTCTGTACCCCAAATATATTGAATATTGGGCTTGTTCGGCTTGTCTTGAGCTATGAGGACCAATGGCGGGGTTGGATTTCCCTGATGCGGGCCCCACCTGTGAAAAACCACATGAAACAAAAAAAACATTCAGCAGCTGACGCTGCTGCTATCAGAGGAGCAGGCAGCGCCTACTGCGCTGGCGGGCGGACGAGTAGGGACCTATGGTCCCAGCCGTGGGGCCCACCGTGGTGTGTGTCGTGCATCAACACCGTGCATTTGTCGGGTCCCCTTTGGGGCAGTGGGCCCCCAAAAAAAATCAGCTGTATATTCAACTCAGGTGGCCCACACGGCAGGAAACAGTGAGGATTGAGTGTCTGCCATTGAAACTCTTTTTGTGGCCACAAAAGTTTTGGATCATTATAAAATTTGTTTTTCTTCTTCATTTAGGTCCGCGTGACCTTATCAATAGATTAGACGGTAAATAAACATTATGGTGGGCCCCACGTGGGACCACACCTTGATGTTTGTGGTTGGTCCACACCGTCCAGATAGCTGGACAGTGGGCAGCACCATGAAGTATGTGTTTCATCTATGCTTGCCCACCCCCCTTGTACGTGCAGCGCTAGCCCCACCATTGATGTATTTATTCTATCCATACCGTCCACAGGGCGTGGACCCCACATGATGTTTGTGTTTTATTCACACCGTCCACAACATTAGACGGTGTAAACCACAATGATATTCATTTGCCGTCCAATGTGTAGAGTAGGTCACGGGTGACCTGGTTGATGAGAAACCACAAATATCATCTGGGTTCATAGCTCCAGTGGGCCCCATCGTTTTCGTGATCAGTGGAGATTGAATGACTACCATTGGAGCCTCCCTGACATCACTGTGATGCAGTGTTTTACGTAGCCGTCCACCTATTTTTATTTTAGTTTTCTTTAGTGGGCCCACTAGGCAGTGGGGTCCACATGATGTGTTCATGAAATCCACACAGCCCAACTGTTTGGGACAGTGTTGGACGCACCACCTTAATGATGGATTCCATCTACTCCGTCCATTTGTGGGACATACCACGTTGATGTATACATTGTATGCCCATACCACCCATCTACCGGGCCACAATATGATGTATGTGTTTTATCTATACCGTCCAAAGGATGGTGGGCCCTACCATAGTGTATGTATTTTATTAGCATCGCCCACTTGGGACGGGACCCATGTAAGGTATGATTTGTGTGCACGCTGTTTATGGGTTGCGGTTCACCATGATACATGTTTTATCCTTACTATCCATCAATTTTCAGGCCCACCAGAAGCATGTGTTTTATCAGGCTTAATTGCTAATTGAGTGACACCTATTGTGAATGTATAAGGCCTGTCGTGATGGTAGTATTGCATATACACTATCCATTTGGTGGGGTTCATCTTGCAGGCCCACCATGTTGTATATGTCCTATATTCATGCTATCCATTTATTTTGGACCGTATGAGCTGTCCATCAGGCCCATTGTGATGCATTTGGGGCCCATTGTTGCGGCCCATTTGATATACATATGGTCCATGTGATTAGGCCCCTCTTGATGTATTTGAGGCCCATGTTGTGAGACCCATTTGATGTATTGGAGGCCCATGGGTTATGGCCCATTGCAATGTACGTAAGGCCCATTGGTGCGGCCCATTGATGTGGCCCACTTGATGAATATAAGGCCTATGTGATACGGCCCATTTGATGTATTTAAGGCCCAATGGGATGTCCTTAGGGTCCATTGCAATGTGTGATTCCTCCATAGTTTGTGTAATGATGTTTTATGGCGGGCCATGCCTTGGGAGCAATGTCGGTTTGACGTCCACATTGTAATAATGTTGGTTAAATGTCCGCATTATGACTCTCCCTTGGGCCCATTGATAGGCCCATACTGGTTATGTGTAGGCCGTCTAGGCCCATCTTCGGTGTAAGGATAGTTCATTACTTTATAACATGCTTAATACACTTTCATGATTCATGCGCATACGCATCATATGTATGCTTGATATGAGGAATGTTTGATCATAGCATAAGCCGTTGGGCTGAGACATTTACGGGACTCCTTATGAGACGGAGTGCCCCACATGAACGTGTGGTACGCGTGAGATTGTTGCATGACTGACGGTGTGACTCATGCATTTCACATTATGTGTTGTGATTCACTGCACGCCCTAGCTATCACGCCCCAAACCCGGATATTGGATTCACAGGAATCTAAGGAAAATGATGAACGACTTGGATTAAATCAATGCATCGAGGTGGGGCTTGTATGGGCGGCCCACCTAAAAAGTTTATAAACAATGTGATATTTTTGTTTTTCACAGAGCACTACGTACTGGACCTCCCATAGCTGTTCACACTTCACTGGACATCGTCCAACGTCTAGGGACGCTGGACGGACGGCTGAACATGTTTCATTAAGGTGGGTCCCGTGGTTAGAGGGCAAGAATGTAATACATGTTGGTGGGCCACACAAACACACACACCAGGTGGGCCATAAACCTCATCATCAACATGAAAATGACGGAGAGAGGAAGGACGTGTGAAGGGGAGGGACCCGCCACTATGGGCCCTCCCCAAACAATGCATACATTAATATGGGTCCCACCATAAGTGGGGCCCTCAAATCATCAAAGTCACATAAAACAAACCTTACAAGAGCACCCACCTTTGATTTTTTATTCCTTCTTCCACCTATGCAATCTAGAGCTCCAAGGGGGCAATTTCGACAGTTGAGATGATGATCCAAGGGTTGGATCTAGGTGGTAGGAAGGTGGGCCACATCAAGCTCTCATGGGGGGTGAGATGTGGGTTGCTAGTTTTTTTTTTTTGAAGAATGAGGGAGATGAGAGAGAGGTGTAAGAGAGAGAGAGATGGGTGTGATGGGTGTGATGTGTACTTGTGTAAGAGAGAGTTGACTTTAAGAATGGGTCTTGTACTTTGGGGATGGGTGTGAGTGATGGTGAGTGATGGGAGTGTACTTGACATTCGATGTGATGGATTCTCTTAGGATTTGCAATACGCGGTGTTTTCCTCGAACTGAATGTGGGTCCACATCTCCTGGCTTGTGTATCGCCTCTGTGCACGAGACTCGGCATCAAAACTGTGGCGACGGCGCAATCGCATATGTACAAGTCTCGGGTTGAGCCAACTTTGAAATACGAGACATGACTCAGGATCGCGCGCTAATGCCGACAACAGATCGCAGGTCGCCGGAATTCGACCTGGAGGACCGTGGAGGCCTATGAAACGGTACGGGCTAGGATGCAGGTCTTATAACTCTCCCCTCCAAATAAAAATTTCGTCCTCGAAATTTACAGAATAGACAAGGGAAGAGAAAACATTATCAAGTATATAAGTCAAGACACAATCAATCTACCAAAGGATGAAGATAGCGCTCTCTAATCTCGACTTCGCCCTCCCAAGACGCATCATCAAAACTATGGTGACCCTACTATTCTTCACATCCCGGACCAGAAACGATCAAAACGAGAATACTATGCTGCGTCATAATCTCAACGGTAGGGAGCTATATCAGAAAAATCTCTAAGTTATTCGAACTCGGGGATCTAACCATTCTAAGTTCTCAACAATCATGGAGTGAATGATAGCTATCAGTGGATATGTGATGTTATCCTCAGGTATTCCCAAGTTATGCTCTGATACCAACTTCTATCACGCCCAAACCCGGAGATCGGATTCACAGGAATCTCGATCGCCGAATCCGGTTCCGACAGCCTCCGTAGTACCCCATTCTCGGCTCCTAGCGTCCATACGCCAGATTCCAATCCTGGGATGCTACAAGGAGGATTTTTTTAATATACATTTGCCTCGTAAGAAACATAACCACAAGATTACCCAATTCACAACGGAAACATCATCATCACATATCCACTAATATAATCATTTGAGTACAATGCTGAAAAGGAAATATAAATCGAAAATCAAGCTCCAGAAGACCGCTGCACGCTCCAAACTCGACACTGCTGCAACCTAACTTCACCTGCACGCATCTATAGTGCATAAGCTTTTAGAAAGCTTAGAGGGTGGTGTAAGTGTGTGTACAAGGTAAGTGTTAAGTATTCAACGCAATGTCATAATCATACAATGTCAAAATAGGCGTAAGGTCATGAAACATATGTTATCAGAGTATGCGATACAGATCAACTATACAAATGAGGAACAATATCAGCATACGCGATACAAATCAACTATACAAATGAGGAACAATATCAGAATACGCGATACAGATCAACTATATAAATGAGGAACAAAAAGAGTCAAATATCAGATGCTGTATCTAAACTATATAAATGCAGAAACATAGGTAACCCAAAATGTCATATACCGCGCATGTAATACAACATGCGGTGCGAATGGAATGACCATGCTGGAGTGTGAAGTCGGGATGATAGTACGTAGTATCGCAGGCTATGGGGTCCATCACAAGGGACTTCTATCCAAACTAGTCCCATACCTAAATTTGGATAGTCAGACTCAATGTGGTAAACTCCTAATCTCAGGTTAGTTGCGCACCCTAACCGAAATCATGGCCATTGCGAAGGTACACGTAATAAATAGTTGCACACTACCAGCTCGAGTAGATAGTGAATGAATGAATGAATGATGAGTATGCAGCTCCTGCTCAATAAGTCCACATATCAGTACTGTTCATCTCTAGGATCATCACCGGGGTCTATTACACTCTACGCCAGCTTGCCGCCCCTATTCGAACGCATAACTGGGTAAGTGGAAGAGACCTCACTATCCGCCTGCCAATATCGGGCCCGGCTTGTCGATAGCGGACCCATTCCTCAAGCTGGTCAAACTCAACCTAGACATTGCTCCCTCACTCAAGCGGGTAAGGTCACACCCCCTCCCAACCGACCACGACACAGTGGGAGATGCGGCCTCCTGGTATTCGGCACTCTGGTGCTCATGTATCCACTTGGTCTCGACGTTAGGGCGTGTCCTGGCCACGGAGGTTTAAGGATTTTCACCTAGGGACATCTATTGCGCTCGTATGTTAGAACCAAACATTTCTGGTGTCCCATCTGGCCATCCACGATATACCTATGGAAGCTACGACTCTGATGTCACTGGGGTGTACAGTAATCACAGCACACAATGCAAGATGCACGAGTCATACAATCCAATCATGCATCAATCCTGCGCATACCGTGCACTCATGTGAGACAATCTCCGCCTATCAGGGACTCTCATAACAACCAGCATAATGGCATATGCAATGGTCAATCATAACTCATAACAAACATGCAGATGATGCGTATGGGCATGTATCGTGATGCTATGCTGTCACATACTCATAATCGGTATCAATAGCCGGCATCGATAATCGGCCTCGACAATGTGGACATTTAACCAACATTGCCCCTAAGGAATGGCTCACATATAGCCTAACATATAGTGGACCCATGGCCTTACACAAGGACCTAATATACAACACCATGGGCCTTACTCAAGGGCCACATATTGTAACGCCCTGAAAATCGGGGGTCGAGCATGAACTCAACTCCCGAGTTCCAGAACATCACTTATGCAACAAAATGAATGATGATTGAATGTTGACTGTATTCGTGCATTGAACATGAGTGAGATTAAGCCAAAACAGCATATCATACTCCAGAGACAGTTAAATTTGCAAGCGGAAGACTGTGATAGATAGATAAAATATATAAACTATGATGAGTCTCCAGAGTGTGATAACATTACCAGGTTAAATAATTACAAATACAGTTCTAAAATATACCAAATGTGAGGAAGTGTAATGTCTCCTATCCCAAGTACCATAGCCCCGTCAATACAATATCAGGTCTTCATAGACCTGTCAGAGAGTTACATGTAGGAGAGCTCCTCCTCAACATCATAGTAGTCCGGCTCTGCTTCAAAAGCATCGCCATCACCTGAAACTCAACAAATCCGGTTGGTGTGTACAACACCGTCCCGTAACGTGGGAGTGAGTAGCTAACTCAGTGGAACAATAAAGCATAGGTTAACATGTTATCAACACAGTCAAGCAGTAATGATAAAGCAGTAAAGTCAAACACTCCTACCTACTCTTATTAATGCAAGTATGGATGCGGGTATGATGGATGCCCTCACCGACATACTCCCTCATGCGACACCATCTCACGCTCGCGGCATGCTTTCATCCCACAGTGCTCCACATCTTCCAGGCACATGCAATGCATGATGAGTATGATTACCGAGTTTTTAATTAGTCCATTCCAAACAGCAGGATTGGGAAACTAAGGTACCTCCCTTGTATCATTCCCAAACATGATCCATTCTAGGGTTGTCAGTCCTAGTTAATATCAGACGATGGTGTGTTTTCTAGGTCACTGCAGAGGCTGCCAGGGCTGTTACGCACAAAGGTTACACCACTCCCCCATCACCCCTTAAACGATTCATCACAATACAGAAACAGGCCTAGTTCATACTCTATATACCGCGGCACACCCTAAGGAGCACTGCGATTTCAGAGTATGCTCAAGGTCACTACAAAGGGCTGTCAGGGCTGTTACGCATAAAGGTTGCACCGGTCCCCCATCACCTTATCAATGTAGGCCGACAGCACGAATATAGTGTCCCATACCACCATAATCGACTCACGAGTTTGGTTGCTCACTGGTCACTACGGCGAGGCACGTGGCCCCAGCGTAGGCCGACAGCTCGACCACGGTGTCCCATACCACCATGCCCGGCTCATGAGTCTTAGCGGATCGAGGTACCATGGTTAAAAGGGATTCCACTGGTAAGTTTGGTACCCTAGGTTCAAGCAGTAGCGTCCAAACATGGTGAACATACATAAGACAATCAGGTTACTTGACGAGCTCGGCTAGCTCGAGCGCACATCAAGTTGACGATATGAAGCGCATGAGCACTTCGTGTGGCCAACCACTATCGCCAACCGAAGTACGACTCGGGTTCGTCGAACACATCCCACGTGGCAATTGAATCACAACCACGAATTCAATTCTGGTACCGATTGTCTGGACTATGGACATAGTCCCAAACTCAATCAATTCCCATCCATAGCATGTGGAGTAAAGCATGATAAACAAAGTAATCTCAGCATGCTAATAGGCATGTTATAAGGCATGTTGTAAAGCATGATATAAAGCATGTTGTAAAGCACTACATCAATAGGAATACAAACACATATATTGCAAGTAAGCGGTTTAAGTAAACAACCTCATGGAGGTAATCATACATGTCCCTAGGGTAGTTGAGAATCCCATCTCAACACCCTCCTAAGGCATCAACATCCAAACACTTACTCACTCAAGCATTTCCACAAACATTTATCATACACTATTTCAACATACATAGTGTATGTTAACAAACATGTATTAGGGCGAGTCCATCCGCCAAGTAAGTATTTTATGCACACATAATATATTTATACAACAATTAATCATGGCAAACACATCACTAAAATATACATGTATACTGTACTTCTTACAATACAGTATTTCTACATACATAGTGTATATTAGTAAAGTAAAACATTTAGGCGAATCCTTTCGCCATATAAGCATTTTATCCATATATCGTATATCTATACAACAAATAAACATGTCTAACACATTTCCAAAAAAAATACGTATACGGATTTTCTACGAATACCTAGAATATGTAAAATTCCATATTCTTCATCTTTAATCGAAACAGAAAACGGAAAGCACTTTGTACATGTGCATTGCATGCAGATCATGAATCTATCATTATCTGACATTGAAAGTGTTGAAAACCATAACCTATACACCTAAAGTCCGCACCTTTTGTCGTAGAATCGTAACGAAGTCGATAGGTTTGTTAAGCTTTTGTATTCGACAGTTTGGCAACCTATAGAATGAAATAGGTAGCTATTTCATAACCTACAACCACCCAAGCCCCAAATCAGATTAGGGTTAGGGTTTCTTACCTAGAAACGGAGCTGGAATCACCGGGAAAGCGATTAGAACGGAGCGGTGTAGCTCGTAAAGCGGCAGGGAAGAGTGGCAGGGAGGTTCTCCCACTGCTCCCACACTTTCTCTCTTTTCTCTTTCCTTTCTCTCTCTCAAATCTCAAATTCGTATGGCTGTGAGAGAGAGGGTTCTAAGGTCCTTATATAGTCTAAAAACTCACCGAAATAGACTTGGGAACAAGGTATACTTGGGTTTTGTCCAAAAGGCATCTGTTTAGCTCAACGGAGGACTTCTGGCGGGCCTCCTTGAGCCAAAGGTCGGACTTAAGCTCACAGACACCGGATCTATATTCTATTAAGTTTTCATTTCAGTGGGATTTCCAGATCACGCGTGGCGGACCAGTTTCAGTTCAACGGTCAGCGGATCTCGATCGGAGATTCCGAGTACATGTAAATGTGTATGAAATTTCTCCTGATCCGAGGGTGTAATTTGGTCTGATTCTGACAGTCTGGTTGCTTAAAACTGATCCGCAAATGAGAGGTGCCAGATTACTATTCAAGATATTTTATTTTGAAATTATTTCACATTTCTCACACTCTTCACTCCGAACTCAAGCGAGTAGCGCTGGGACACTATCTGGATTTGATTTCCGAGATGGTTGTCAAGCCCAGCGAGGCGGTCCTAGTTCCTTAACTTCGTGTTAATCGGACTTCCGACATGCTGTCCAGATCCGATACGGAGTTTCGAGATGCTCCCGAGAGTAGCCGGGTAATGAGATTGATCCTAGATTTTAGGGTAACCTAGCGTCAATGATTCTACAAGTTTTGGGTCTTGCAGATCGTATTTAAAGTGATTGGTGCTAATTTCACAGACACTCTAGTGTAACACTAACTAAATCTCGCCTAATTTCTAAAGAATTTAGTCCTGTAAGATTTCTATCTGAGGTAGTACTTAGTCCTTTGTAGTTTGTATATAAAGTGATCCAAGTTATACTACTTATATAGCTAGTTTAAGATAGTGTCTATGGTGAAAGTACTTAGAGAATTTAAGGAACAAGGTGGTGAAGGGTGGGATTTGTGAAGGAAATGGGTTAAGGAGTGATTTTAGACTGTGGGATTCAGTTCTGACAAGTTAATAAGGGGTTAGGATCGACCCATCGCCTAAGGACGTCTAATCCCAGGTTGGCAAAAATTCGGGATGTTACACATATCCACAACAGGTGGGCCCTGCTCATGGGCCTCAAATACATGACATGTGGGCCCTACACATGGGTCTCGAATGCATCAATAGGTCATGCATCATGGGCTTAATACATCTCACAATGGGCCTTGCCCATAAGCCACGAATACATCATAATGGGCCTTGCCCATGGACCTTAAATACATCACAATGGGCCCCATCACATAGACCTCCTACTCATCACATTAGGTCTTAAACACGGGCTAAATATACATTACACAGGCCAAATACGCATCTCAATGGGCCTCAACTATGGGTCGTATATACATCATATAGGTCTCGACAATAGGCCTTGACAATCGAAATCGACCTCGACAATCGAAATCGAATTCGACACTCGGAATCGGCCTCAACAAATCGGCCTATATAATCGGTATCGATGATAATGGGCCTAACTAGGCCTAAGGAAGGGTCACCATGTGGGCGTTTAACCATCATTACCCAAAAATGTGGACATTCAACCAACACTGCTCCCAAGCAGTGGTCCACATAGAGTCAAACATAAGATGGGCCCAAATATCCAATAAGTGGCCTCAAATAGTCATCACAAGTCGGCCTTACGCATGCAGCACATGGGCCTACACATCACGGTGGGTCGATACATTGGGCTGCACCATTGGCCTAATATACACATCACGGTGGGTCGCATCATTGGGCCGTACCAATGAGCCTCATATCCAACAAGTGGGCCGCATCAATGAGCCGCACTAATGGGCCTTATACACATCAAGTGGGGCCTCGATAACTGGGCTGGAAACATGTCACAATGGGCCACGACATACAGGCCAAAAATAATATACACATCACGGTGGGTCACATCATTGGGCCGCACCAATGAGCCTTATATCCAACAAGTGGGCCGCATCAATGAGCCGCACTAATGGGCCTTATACACATCAAGTCGGGCCTCGAAAACTGGGCTGGAAACATGTCACAATGGGCCACGACATACGGGCCAAAAATACGTCACAATGGGCCTCGACCATGGGCCGAAAATACATCTCTGTGGGCCTTACCAAATGGGCCATAAACACATTCTAATAGGCCTCAACCATGGGCCTCTAACATATCATAACGACCATAACCATGGGCCTCAATATACATCGCAATGGCCCGCAACCCATGGGCCTCACATACATCATGTGAGCCGCAATACACGGGCCTCAGATACATCCCAATGGGCCCCCACACCTGGACCGGGTATACATCATATTGGGCCTCAAACATGGGCCATATATACATCATATTGGGCCTCGTCATCGGGGCCTTAAATACGTACATCATGTGGGGCCCACATGAATGGACGGTGTGAATATATAACATATATATCACAGTGGGTCCCACGATGATATGGGTCTCCCAGGAAGGTGGAGGGTTTGTAAATCACGATGAGAGCTAGGATTACATCTAAAATCATTTCAATAGTTGCAGGTGCAACATGTGTATCACTGTACACAATCACTCTATGGGGTACATGGCTCACTAATGGTAATCAGCATTGTCCAAATTTTACCCATGTGAATCAACACTTTTCAGACATTGCCTAGCACCATCCAAACACTCCGGACGGTGTGGATATGAAACATACATCGAGGTGGGGTCCGCAACACTGCCCAAACACTATTCGGCACCGTCCAAGCATGTCCGGCACCTTCTAGATCATCTGGACGGTGTGGATGAAAAAAATACATCACTGTGGTCCCCACGTTGGTCCCACAACATATACATGTATATATGTATTATAATATATAATAATAATAATAATAATATAATAATAATAATAATAATAATATAGTAGTATCATTATATCTGACCAGCGCCTAGCCCTGGACGGGCGGCCTGGATATAAAATATATACATCACGTGGGCTCAAAATACATCATATCGGGTCTTATCAAGTGGGCCCCAAATATATCAAATCGGCCTCATCAAATGAGCCCCTATAAATATCAAGGTGGGCCTCAACAATGGGCCACAAATACATCAAGGTGGGCTTCCTCAAATGGGCCTTATACATATCAAGGTGGGCCTCAACAAATGGCCACATAAATGGGCCCCAGGTATAACAAATGGGCCACACCCAAATTATAAGTGGTGACAATGATTTCTACCATTAAAATTCCCAAGGCCCACAATAACATTTATTTCCCATCCAATCTGATCATAAGGTCACAATGACCTGCAACGGATTTTAATGGTGGACGGTCAAACCTACTAATTTCTATAGTGTGGTCCACCTAATCCTAGATCTAAATCTGTCGCATTTTTAGTGTCAAGCCTAAAATAAGCTTTCAAAATGGTTGGATGGTTTGGATGCAACACATGCATCATGGTGGGTCCCACCGTCCAATAGTGTGGATGGTGTAGATAAAACAAATATATTAAGTGGGTCCCACGCTGCACGGACGCAGCTCACGTATAGGGGGCAGGCGCAGATGAAACACATACTTCATGGTTAAGCCCACCATCCAGTTATCTGGATAGTGAGGGCTAGCCATAAACATCAAGGTTTGGTCCCATGTGGGGCCCACCATAACGTTTATTTACCGTCCAATCGGTTGGTAGGGCCACACGGACCCAGATGCAGAGGAAAAACAAATTTCATATCAATCCAAAGCTTCTGTTATCAATGGCAGACGTTCATCCCCACTATTCCCTATGATGTGGGCCACCTAAGATGCGGATGAGGCTGATTTTTGGTGTGGGGCCCACTATCCTAAGGGACCAGCAAATGCACAACGTTGATGTTACCACTCATCACGATGGGGCCCATGGTTGGGACCATGGTCCCTGGCTCATTCGTCCATAGCGCAGCAGTGCCTGCTGCTCTGTCAGCGGTAGCAGGTGCTGCTACCTATATATAATATTTTTATTTATGAAAAAAATTGGTTTTCTTGAGGTTTTTCGCAGGTGGGGCCCGCATCAGGTGGATAAGACCCAGTCAATGGCTCCTATGGCTCAAGACAAGCCAAACAAGCCCAATATGCAGCATATTTTGGCAAATAAAAACATCAAGGCGGGTTTTAACGATAAACACTACTATTTCCTATAGTATGGCCCGCCCGAGAATCAGATTGGTCTCAAATTTTGGATCAACGCCTAAAATAATCTAAGGAAAAGGATGGACGGCTTGGATTAGATCAATGCATCGAGGTGGGGCTTGTATGGGCGGCCCACCCAAAAAGTTTAGAAACAATGTGATATTTTTATTTTTCATAGAGCACTACGTACTGGACCTCCCACGGCTGTTCACACTTCACTGGACATCGTCCAGCGTCCATGGACGCTGGACGGACGGCTGAAACATGTTTCATTAAGGTGGGTCCCGTGGTTAGAGGGCATGGATGTAACACATGTTGGTGGGCCACACATACACACACACACACACACACACACACACACTAGGTGGGCCATAAACCTCATCATCAACGTGAAAATGAAGGAGAGAGGAAGAACGTGTGAAGGGGAGGGACCTACCACTATGGGCCCTCCCCAAACAATGCATACATTAATATGGGACCCGCCACTATGGGCCCTCCCCAAACAATGCATACATTAATATGGGTCCCACCATAAGTGGGGCCCTCAAATCATCAAAGTCACATAAAACAAACCTTACAAGAGCACCCACCTTTGATCTTTTATTCCTTCTTCCGCCTATGCAATCTAGAGCTCCAAGGGGGCAATTTCAACGGTTGAGATGATGATCCAAGGGTTGGATCTAGGTGGTAGGAAGGTGGGCCACATCAAGCTCTCATGGGGGATGAGACGTGGGTTGCTAGTTTTTTTTTTTTTTTGAAGAATGAGGGAGATGAGAGAGAGAGGTGTAAGAGAGAGAGAGATGGGTGTGATGGGTGTGATGTGTACTTGTGTAAGAGAGAGTTGACTTTAAGAATGGGTCTTGTACTTTGGGGATGGGTGTGAGTGATGGTGAGTGATGGGAGTGTACTTGACATTCGATGTGATGGATTCTCTTGGGATTTGCAATACGCGGTGTTTTCCTCGAACTGAATGTGGGTCCACATCTCCTGGCTTGTGTATCGCCTCTGTGCGCGAGACTCGGCATCAGAACCGCGGCGACGACACAGTCTCATATGTACAAGTCTCGGGTTAAGCCAACTCTGGAATACGAGACACGACTCAGGATCGCGCGCTAATGCCGACAATCAATCGCAGGTTGCTGGAATTCAACCGGGAGGACCGCGGAAGCCTATGGAACGGTATGGGCTAGGATGTAGGTCTTACACTATCGACATCGGGGCCGTGGCCTCCACAGGCACATCGTGGCTGGGCGTATGAGATACTGAAAATATTGGCTCTAGCATTATGGGCACTTAGGATGTCCTTGTGTGAAAATCTCAGAACCTTTTTAGTACCAGGAGTTGCTCCAACGTCTAGACCGAGTGGATACACGAGCGCCTGAGTACCGAATACCAATAGGCTACGTTTCCCACTGTGTCGTGGTCGGTGGAAAGGGGGTGTGGCCTTATCCGCCCGAGTGAGGGGGCTATAAGCTAGGATGAGTTTGACCAGCTCACAAATGAGTCTGCTATTGATGAGCCGGGTAGGTATTGGCAGACTACTGGTCAGGCGGATAGTGTGGTCTCTTCCACTTACTTGGCTGTGCAGCTAGGGAGGAGGCAGTCAGTGTGAGTGTACTAGACCTTGGTAATATTCAGAGAGGAACTGTACTAATATATGTACTTGATGAGTACTGGCACGCTTGCTTTGCATATCGCATATAACATTTGGCTACATAAGCCTCGCATCGCATGGCCTTGGTATGGCCGATAGCATTCATGCCTTGCATTACATAGTTTTGGTATAGTTGATAGCATTCATGGACTTACCCGCATACTTCTACATTACTTTGATATTATATACTTGGCACTTACCTTACACACACTTCCACCACCCTCTAAGCTTTCTATAAGCTTATGCATGATAGATGCGTGGAGGTGGTGTTAGGTTGCAGCAGCGTTGAGCTTGGAGCGTGCAGCGGTCTTCTTGAGTTTTGATTTTTGACATATGTATTTCCCTTTCAGCATTGTACTCAAATATTTATATTAGTGGATATGTGATGATGATGTTGTTTTGTGACTTGGTTATGCTTGTGGTTATGCTCCATTACAAAAAAATTCATACTGAAAATCCTCCTTGTAGGGTCCCAGGATCGGAATCTGGCGTCTGGGCGCTGGGAGCCGAGAATGGGGTACTACGGAGGCCGTCGACACCAGATTCGGCAATTGGGAATTTTGTGAGCCCGTTTTTCGAGTTTGGGGCGTGACATTATCGGCTCCTAGCGTCTATATGCCAGGTTCGGATCCTGGGATCCTACAAGGAGGATTTTCCAACGTACATTTATCTCGTAAGAATAATAACCACAAGTTTACCCAAATCACAAAAGCAACATTATCATCACATATCCACTAATATAAACATTTGAATACAATGCTGAAAGGGAAATTCATGCATGTAATAAAATCTTCACAAAACTCGGCCGCACGCTCCAGCTCCAGCTCGGCTGCAACCTATCATCACCTGCACGCATTTGTCGTGCATAAGCTTATAAAAAGCTTAGAGGGTGGTGAAAGTTTGTGAGAAGTATATGCGTGCTCAGAATGTAATATAAGAGTAAACGGGAATACTGGTAATTCCACGAACCATACAATATCAGAGTAAGCAGAAATACTGACAAGTCTATAAAATATCATCAACCTCATCCAGGATATGCAATGAAAAGACGTAGTAAGCCAATGTCATATACTAAGAAAGTAATGTAAATTGGCTATGTAATGAGAAAACATAATAAACCAGATATCAGATATCGAGGATGCAATACAATATGCAATTCGGAAGAGCTACGATTACCATCAGCCTTATCTAGGTTATATAAATGTAGAAACATAGCAACCCAAAATGCCATATGCCGAGGATGTAATATAATATGCAATATACGGTGCGAATGAAATGACCATGCTGTAGTGTGAAGTCGGGATGATAGTACGTGGTATCTCAGGCTATGGGGCCTATCACAAAGGACTTCTATCCAAACCAGTCCTATACCTAAATTTGGATAGATAGACTCAATGTGGTAAGCTCCTGATCTCAGGTTAGTCACGCGCCCCAACCAAAATCCTGGCCATGCGAAAGTACACATAACAATTAGTTGCGCACCACCAGTTTGAGTGGATAGTGAATGAATGAATAAATGAATGAATATAATGTTGAGTATGCAACTCCTACTCTACAAATCAGTACTGAACATCTCTGAGATCATCACCGGAGTCTAGTACACTCTACACCAGCTTGCCACCCCATTAAGGGCACAACTGGGTAAGTGGAAGAGACCTCACTATCCGCCTGCTAATATCGGGCTCAGCTCGTCGATACCAGACCCATTCCTCAAGCTGGTCAGACTTAGCCTAGCATTGCCTACTCTCTTAGGCTGGTAAGGACACACCCCCTCCCAACCGACCATGACACAATTAGAGACGTGGCCTACTGGTATACGGCCCTTATGCGCTCATACATATCCACTCGGTCTTGACGTCGGGGCGTCCTCTGGTAGCAAGAGGGTTTAAGGATTTTCACCCAGGGCCATCTATGGCAGCCCGATGCTAATAACATTTTTTCGGTGTCCCATCTGGCCATCCACGATATGCCTGTAGAGGCTACGACCCTGATGTCACTAGGGCGTACAGTAATCACAACACACAATGCGAGATGCATGAGTTATACAATCCAGTCATGCATCAATCCTGCGCATACCGTGCGCTCATGTGAGATAACCTCCGCCTATCAGGGAGTCTCATACCAACCTGCCCAATGACATATTCAATGGTCAACCACATTTCATAACAAACATGCAGATGATGCGTATGGGCATGTATCATGATGCTATGCTGTCACATACTCATAATCGGTATTAATAACTGACATCAACAATCGACCTCGACAATGTGGACATTTAACCAACATTGCCCCCAATTAATGACCCACATAGAGCCTAACATATTATGGATGCATGGCCGCACACAAGAGCCAAAGATACAACACTATGGACCTCACTCAAGAGCTTAATACACATCACAATGGGCCTTTCACATGGGCCAAACATACATCACAATGGGCTCCATCGCCTGGCCCTCAAATGTATCACAATGGGCCTCATCACATAGGCCTCATATTCATCACATTAGGCCTTAAACACGAGCTAAATACACATCATAGTGGGCCTCAAATATGGGCCTCATATACATCACATTGGGCCTCAAACACAGGCCGAATACACATCACAATGGGCTTCAACTACGGGCTGTGTATGCATCACATTGGGCCTTAAACTCAAGATGGATACATATCACAATGGGCCTCAACTACGGGCCACATATACATTATATGGGTCTCGACAATCGGCCTCGACAATCGAAATAGGCCTCAACAATTGAAATTGGCCTCGACAATCGAAATCGGCCTCGACAATCTGCCTGGACAATCGGAATCGGCCTGGACAATCGGAATCGACCTAGACAATCGAAATTGGCCTCGACAATCGAAATCGGCCTTAACAATCAGAATCGTCCTCGATAATCGGAATCGGCCTTGATAATTGGCCTCGACAATCGGAATCGGCCTCGACAATCGAAATCTGAATCAGCCTCAACAATCGGCCTCGACAATCGGAATCGGAATCAGAATCGGCATCAACAATCGGAATCAGTATCAACAATCAGAATCGGCCTCGACAATCGGAATTCGAATTGGCCTCAATAATCGGCCTCGACAATCGGAATCGGATTTGGTATCGATAATCGGAATCGGCCTCGATAATTGGAATCGGTATCGACAATCAGAATCAGCCTCAACAATTAGAATCAGTATTGACAATCGGAATCGGCCTCGACAATCGGAATTGGAATCGACCTCAATAATCGGCCTCGACAATCAGAATCGGCCTCAACAATCGGAATCGGTATCGACAATCAGAATCGACCTCGACAATCAGAATTGGTATCGACAATCGGAATCGGCCTCGACAATCGGAATCGGCCTCGACAATCGGAATCGGAATCGACAATCAGAATTAGCCTCGACAATCAGAATCAGAATCGACCTCAACAATCGGTCTCAACAATCGGAATCGGCCTCAACAATCGAAATTGGTCTCGACAATCGGCCTCGACAATTGGAATCGGCCTCGACAATCAGAATCGACCTCGACAATCGGCCTTGACAAACGGAATCGGCCTCGACAATCGGAATCGACATCAACAATCGAAATCGGCCTTGACAATCAGAATCGGCCTCGACAATTAAAATCGGCCTCGATAATCAGAATCGGCCTCGATAATCGGTCTTACACAAGGGTCTCATATATCACAATAGGCCGCGTCACATGGGCCTTAAATATATCACAATGGGCCTCAACCCATGGGCCCCAAATACATCATATTGGGCCTTAACGAATGGGCTACAAATACATCATATTGGGCCTCATACAAGGGCCTCATATACATCACATCGGGCCCTTCCAAATGGGCCCCCAATACGTCACATCGGGCCTCATCAAATGGGCCCCAAATACTTCCAATGGGCCATATCAAATGGGCCACAACAACTACACCATTCATCCATCTATAGAGAGCATTATCCAAACAAATGAATCATATCAAAAGATCATTTGGACCATACCACAAACAACAGTGGTGATAACAATTTCCACTATTAAATTCCAGTGGGCCCACCATATCATGTAATTTCCATCCAGTTGTTCATAAGGTCACAAAGACCTAAATTTAGACGAAAAACAAATATCATATTAGTTCAGGGCTCTTATAGTAAAAAAAAAGGATTTTAATGGTAGACTATCAACTCCACTGTTTTCTGTAGTGTGGTCCACCTAATAACTAGATCTGTCTTATTTTTTTCTTCCCAAGCCTTGGTGCAAGCTGGCCAAATGGATGGATGGCATAGATGTATCACATACATCAGCGGTGGGTCCCACCCGTCCAACGTACTGGACGGTGTGGCAAAGCCATACATCACGGTGGCCCCACATAATTGGATGGATGGTAGAGATACAACACATGCATCATCTGGTGGGGCCGTACCTGGCACACCAGATGGATGGGTGGTAGGGATACAACACATGCATCATCTGGTGGGAATCCACCGTCCCAACCAAGGACGGTGTGGATGAAACCATACATTACGGTGAGTCCCACCGTCCAGACTTCTGGACGGTGAGGATCTCTCCTCTCATCAGGGTAGCTGATGTACTTATATAGTTGCTGTAGGTATGGTGGGTCCCACGTGGGAGTGGCCCACCATAACATCTATTTAATATAATATAATATGTTATATTATATAATATTATATATATACTGCATATATGAGAAGACTGCCCAGATCCATCGTCTGGATCCATCTGGACGGTGTAGATTACATATGTTAAGGTGGGTCCCACGTGGGAGTGGCCCACCATATCATTTATTTAATATAAAATATTATATTATATTATATATATTATATTATATATATATATATATATATATTATATATATATATATTATATATATACACACCACACGTGTGTGTGTGGGAGGGTGGGAGAGTCAGCGCCCAGCGTCCAGAGACGCTGGACGGACGGCCTGATGAACGAAACACATCCATCATGGTAGGCCCCACATGAATGGACGGTCTGGATGTAATACACATCCATCATGGTAGGCCCCACATGAATGGACGGTTGCACACATGCAACAAATGGGGCCCACGTGGTGGCCCACCAGAGCTTTGGATCGGCTGATATTTATGTTTTTGCTTCATCCAGTCCAGGCCCGTCCATTGGACAGGCAGTGAGGTGGGGCCCAACACATGGACGACCTAGATCAGGTGGGCCACATGCATCATTATCACATAATAAAAAAAGAGAAAAGGCGAGAGAGAACAACGTGAAAGGGGAGGGACCCCGCCACTAATGGGCCCACCCTTAAACAATGCCTACATCATGAGGGTCCCACATCAAGTGGGCCCTAAAATTTAAATCAAAGGTTGATCACCCACGTTAGGCCTCCTTCTTTAGCTCCTTGGACTCCTAGGCTCCTTATCTTCAATCTTGATGGGGGTTGATGATGAATGAATGGTTGAGATGGGAGATGAGAGGGTAGGAAAATGGGCCACACTTGGATTTGGGAGAGAGCTTGGACGTTTGGGTGTTTCTCTTGGGGTTGGAGAGTGAAGATAGAAATGAGAGAGAGAGAGAGAGAGAGAGAGAGAGAGTAATGATGGAGAAAAGGGATGGATGGAATGGTTGTTGTAAGGGATGGGAATGGGAAAACATGGGTTGGGTTGAAATTTGTGTAAAGGAAGTATCGGTGGGGAGAGAGAGAATTGACTTGTGAGGGGGGTGAGGTGGTATGGGGTATGGATGATGTACTTGAGATAGGGTGTGTACTTAATTGATTGATTGATGGGACATTTTAGAAATCCCTCGAAATTCGTAACACGCGACGTTTCTTTTGAATGAATGCATGCCCACATCTTCTAGCCCAGGTATCGTCTCGACGCGCGAGACGTGGCATCGGAACCGCGGCGACGGCGCGGTTGCAAGGATACAAGTTTTGAGTTGAGCCGCCTCTGATATATGGGACATGACTTAGGATTATGAGCAAACACCGATAATAGATCGCGGGTTGCCGGAATTCGACCGGGAGGACCTCGGAAGCCTACAAAACGGTACGCCTTGGATATGGGTCTCACACCATCATGAAATAGTGGTGATTGAATGCACACCATTAAAAACTTCCTAAGGCCCACTATAATGTTTATTCGCTATCTAACTTGCTCATTGAGCCATGCATTAGATGAAGGGAAAATACAAATACCAACTTTATACAAAACTTTTGTGGCCCTAATTTGTTTTTAATGGGTGGGCGTTTCCTGTGGTGTGGTCCACCTAAGATTTGGATGTCTCATTCTTTTGTCTCATGGCATAAAATGATTGGAAAAATAGATAGACAGTGTGGATAAAATACATACATCATAGTTGGCCCGTAGAATTTTTTCCATCACCTCGGTGCTAGAGGGGTCACTACCGAATAGGAGTCCATACGTCCATCTCCATGCACCAGGATTGCCCAGTGAAGCGCACAAGCCGGAAGACTTGGATTGTGCAGTGAAGCACACACTATTAATGTTGGTAGTGTGATGACGTGGCAAGTTTCTGTGAGCCCCACTATGATGTATGAATTACATCGACAATGTCTATCCATTTTTAGGGATCATTTTATGCATGAGCCATACAGAATTTTTCCATGACAACATAACAAGGAGGTGGTGGTGTGTGCTACACTATAATCTGAGTCAAATGGAGATGGCTTCCATGATGGTGAGGTCCGCTATGATGTTTGAGAGAAATCTACACAGTTCACAAGTTTGGCCATGTAATTTTACCTATGGTTGAATAATGAGCTAGATCCAACAGTTAACTAGGCAATAAGTGAAGAAAGAGTGGATTGTTAAGGGCCACCGTCTGATATTTTCCTGTTGTGGGACCCACTTGTTCAGTCAATCAGCCTGAATTTTAGACCTATGCCTAAAATGAAACGAAAAAAATGATGAATGTTCACAACCCAAGTGTAGGGTCGCGATGTAGTAATAACTCGGTAAGACCGAGGTTGAATCCACAGGGACTAAACTTGTACGTATTCTAAAAATTATTAGAACTAGAAAAAGATGTAAATTGAAATCTGAATAATTGAGAGTAATGGTGAATAATGTTAATTAAAACTTATAAATTTAAAGGTGAGAACTAGGGTGCCAAGGATCCACTTGTAGCTATCAAGATTCTAACTTACTTAATTCAAGGAACACAATTGGAATTGGAGTCCTATTTTATCTAATTGGAAGATAAAGCAATTTAAATCAAATCTGAACTTTTCATTTACCTAATTCTCAATGAGGAGAATTGTGATGATTGGAAGAGATTCCATCACCCTACCATGCCCAGAAGATAATGGCGAACAATAGGATTTACCAATCTCACAATATCAAAACAGGAAAAGAAGATATCCAAAGCTATCACAACATCTATTATAATTTAAGTCACAATAAATCATAGAAAACTGAAAATATTCATTTAATACCAAACTAGAAATCAATGAAGTTTAATAAGAACAAGAATCAAAGCAAGATAATCATCCAAACACGCTATAAGCTTCACCTCTTAGCCCTAGCTAAGTGGTTTAGCCAACCATAGACATGATTGAAACCAAATATCTTAAATAAAGCATGAAAAATAAACTAGGGAAGAAGAAAAACTCTTTAATAGATACTCCACCCTTGTGTATGCTCTTTGAGACCTTTCCAAACCCTATAAGATGCTTTAGAGCATCCTAGGGAGTCATATTTATAGTTGTGGAACTTCAATTTTGCACCAAGTTGGAAAAGTTTAGAAACCGCTTCAAATTTATGCACTCTGCACAGTTTTCCAAAATATACTTTAAGAACTTTCCTTTCTTATACTCGGAGCTTCAGAATATGCTTTTTTATGACAATTTTCAGGAATATATTATTTTAGGACAATTTTTATGATTCCTTTTCTTTTTCTTCACATCAAATCTTCGATTCTCTTCATTCCTCACTTGGTTTTGGCATGCGACTTTAAAATATCCAAATCTTCATTTAGTAATCTTTTGACCATAAATATTCCTTTTGGCATCAATTTCACCTTAAGCTCTCGAAATCACCGCGCACATGAAAACATGCACAATTATATCGATTAAGCACTATCATGTTTATAAAAACAAGGTATAAATAAGGGAAAATATGTAAAAATTCACACTCAACACACCCCCAACCAGTATTTTGTTATTCCCAAGCAAAACATGTGTGAAGTGATCTTCAATCTTTAATGTTCAAAACACTTTAAGAAAACAATCTTTTGTGCAATCAAGTATGAATGAGTACAATTTAAAGAAGAGAGTGCAATTTTGAAAACCTAGAGCCGAATCACACGAGCAATCTATCAAAAAGTTTCTTTATCAATCATTTAAGAACATAAGTTCATATATTAAAATTTTCCAATGTGCTTAGTGAATTCTATTTACTTTCCATAACATACTACTATTTCATAATGTTAGTCATGCTCATCACTTCAAGTTTTATTAAATAATCAAGTACTGATTCCGAACTTATCACATTTTCTTTCTTTTTCTAGTTTTTTATTTTATATCGACGGTCCCTTTTATTTATTCATTCTTTTCAGACTTTTCATTCCTTTCCTGTCTTTTTATCATACATGACTTTTTTGTCAATCTCTCTGTTTTTTAACTGGTTCTTTTCATCCTTTTAAGGTGGATAAAAATCTCCAAACTTGATTATCAATATCTATCAATGATACACATACTAACAATGAGAAATTCTAATACAATTTACAGAAAGAATTTGAATGTGGCTTGTGAGTTAGATTAACAGGATATTCAAACTTCCTCTTAATCGATTAAATGAAAGAACTTATGCGATAGTCTTACTCAGTTGATCAAACTCCAATAATTTTAAATTCAATCTCTTTTCTTATCATCAAACTCAAAGCATTCTTAATTCTACAAATTATCATTTCTCAAACATGTTTTTAGCTTAAAAAATTAAAAATTTTCACAAATTTTGCTCAAAACTGAGAAAACACTAATTAGTTTACCTAATCCACACCCCAACCTACAACTTACATTGTCCTCAATGTAAAAGATATGAGCATGCAATGCACATGAGACAACGAAAAGAAATGGGAAGTGATGGGAAGATAATACATGAAGCAGGAGAATTCAAGCTTTTCCAAAGTTCTTAACATGTAAATGGGTTAGCACGAAGACTAAACAAAATGAAATAAAACTATCCTAATCCTAAATCCTATGAAAGCAATAAACCTAACTACACCTCTGTCAGACTAGTAGGTCAATCCTAGTACAAAGGATCAGTTCGAGGCATGGACATGTCTTCTGAATCAAACTTCTCTACAAATTGCTTGAGACGATATCCATTCACTTTGAAAACATTGTCATTTGTCGAATTCTTTATCTCGATGGCCCCATGAGGATAGACATTAGTAAAAATGAAGGGACCGGTCCAACGAGATTGAAGTTTATTCGAAAAAGGATGTAACCAAGAATTGTACAGAAAAACTTTTTAATTGGTTATGAATTATTTCTGAAGGGTGTTCCTATTATGGAATACATTCATTCTATCCTTGTAAATTCTTGAGTTCTCATAAGCATCGATCCGGATTTCTTCCAGTTCATTCAATTGAAGTTTACGCAGCGAGCCAGCGTTGTCCAAATTAAAGTTCAAATTTTGATAGCCCAGTAGGCTCTATGCTCCAGCTCCACAGTAGGTGGCAAGTTTTCCCATAGACGAGTCTAAAGGGAGACATTCCAATGGGGGTCTTAAAAGCTGTACATTAAGCCCATAAGGCATCAGTCAAGCAAATTGACCAATCCTTACGGTCAGGGTTAACCGTTTTTTCCAGAAAGTGAAAATCTCAGCTTGCCTGCTTGTCTGCGGGCGGTATGGAGTGCTCGCTTTATGAGAGATACCATATTTCTTCAATAAGTTCTCAAATGGCATATTATAAAAATGTGAACCTCCATTACTAATGATGGCCCGAGGTGTTCCGAACTGGGAAATGATATTTTCTTTTACAAATCGAATGACCATTTTATGATCATTATTCCAGCACGAGATCACCTCAACCCACTTAGTGACATAGTCTACTGCTAACAAAATGTAAATATTCTCAAAAGATTGGGGGAATGGTCCCATGAAATCAATGCCCTAGCAATCAAATGCTTCAATGATAATAACGGGGTTCAGAGGTATCATATTTCGACGGGACAACCCTCCCAATTTCTGACAATGCTCACAAGATTTGTAAAACTCATGAGTATCTCTGAACTTCGTGGGCCAGCAAAAGCCACACTGCAGAATTTTGGCCGAGGTCTTTTTAGCAGAAAGGTAACCACCACAGGCCTGAGAATGACAAAAGGAGATAACACTGATGTTCGTTGTCTGGCACACATCTCCTTAGAATTTGGTCTGGGCAATATTTAAACAAATAAGGACCATCCCAGAAAAATTATGTACCTCGGCGAAGAATTTTTTCTTATCTTGCGCAGTCCAATATGTTGGCATGAAACCTATAACAAGATAATTTGCAATGTCAGCAAACCAAGGTAGTTGGGAGAGTTTAAACAATTGTTCGTTAGGGAATATATCGTTTATCAGTGTCAGCTCAAGGGAATCAGGGAGGTCAAGTCGAGAAAGGTGGTCGGCCACTACGTTTTCTACTCATTTTTTTATCTCGCATTTCAATATCAAATTTTTAGAGTAAGAGATTCATTTTATCAGGCGGGGCTTAGCATCTGACGGTCCGTGTAGATGATGATCTTGGATCCGATCAGGTAGGACCTAAATTTGTCCAAAGAGAACACTACTCCTAAGAGTTCCTTCTCCATAATAGAGTAGTTCACTTGGGTGGAATTTAGAGTTCTACTTGCATAGTGAATAATGTAGGGATTCTTTTCTTTTCTTTTCTGTGGACTAACACTGCCCTAATAGCATAGTCAGATGCATCGCACATAATCTCAAAAGGGATGCACCAATCGGATGGCTGCATGATAGGTGCGGTAGTTAACATGCCTTTGATCTTAGTGAAAGCTTCTTGACATTGTTTAGTCCACTCGTATGGTACAACCTTTTAAAGTAGATTGCATAAAGGACAAGAGAAATGAATAAAGTCTTTTATGAATCTTCTATAGAATCCGGCGTATCCTAAGAAGGATCGCACATCATGTACGCTCTTGGGTGTTTTTGCCTTGTCTACCTCAATTCCCTTGGACGAAATTATGTGTCCAAGCACAATTCCCTTGGGAACCATGAAATGACATTTCTCCCAATTCAGAACTAAATTATTTTTCTCGCATCGCTTCAGCACACATTTAAGATTTTTCAAACACTCGTTGAAAGATGGACCAAAGACGGAGAAGTCATTTATGAAGACCTCTAATTATTGCCCCACCATGTCAGAAAATACTCAACATGCATTGCTGAAAAGTGACGAGGGTATTACACAGTCCGAATGACATCATTCGATAAGAAAATGTGCCAAATGGACATGTGAACGTTGTCTTTTCTTCATCTTTAAGGGTTATCTCAATCTGGTTATAGCCTAAATAGCCGTTAAGGAAGTTATAATAAGAGTGATGAGCTAGCCTTTCCAAGATTTGATTAATAAAGGGCAAAGGAAAGTGGTCCTTCCTTGTGACGGTATTTAATTTTTTGTAGTCAATGCACATTCTCCAACCAGTAGTAACTCTAGTTGGTACGAGTTCATTATCGACATTGGGTACGATGGTGATTCTGGACTTCTTAGGAACCACCTGAGTTGGACTCACCCATTGATTGTCAGATATAGGGTATATTATACCACATCCAACAACTTAAGTACCTCAGCCTTAACCACTTCTTTTATATTTGGATTGAGTCAATGTTGTGGTTGTCGGGAGTTTTCGTATCATCCTCAAGATGAATACGGTGAGTACAAATCAAAGGATCAATTCCCATAAGGTCTGTAATCGACATCTAAGGGCTCCTTTATGCTTATGAGAGTAGAAATAAGCATACTCTTTTGTTCTTACTAAAGGTGGGAAGAAATCACCACCGAGTATGTCTCATCTTGACCTAAGTAAACATATTTGAGATTAGCGGGCAAAGATTTTAGGTCAAGCTTCGGTGCCTTGAGACTAAACGGTAGATGCATTACATCGGTTTAGGGCAATTTTTCAAATTATGGCCTCCACCGGTTAACTTCAAGTACTGGCGTAACATCAAGTAAGGCATCCATCTCCACCGGTTAACTTTTAAGTACTGTCGTAGCATCAAGCAAGACATCCATCTCCCTAATCATGTCATCATCTAAATCAGGGGAGTGGGCCAAGCTTGTCTCTAGAGTCTCAGATTATAGAGTCAAAAGTGCTCTATCTTCCACGAAAGAATCGATCATGTTAATGTCATGGGTATCGTCATCATCCTCTGACTGTTTGTTCATATTGAAAAAGATGTTGAGCTCCAATGTCATATTTTCGAAAGATAAATTCATTATTCCATTCCTACAATTAATGATAGCATTTGATGTAGCAAGGAATGAACGACCAAGAATAACGGGTATTTGAGTGCTCATATCTATGATGGGTTGAATATCCAGGATAATAAAATCTACTAGATAATAGAATTTATCAACTTGGACTAACACATCCTCAATCATCCCTCTCGGTATACGAACCGAACGATTGATAAGTTGTAATGTGATCCGGGTGGGTTTTGATTCTCTTAGACCCAATTGTTTGTAAACCGAGTAAGGGATCAAGTTAACACTCACTCCCCAAGTTAAGAAGTGTGTGCTCAATCCAGTGGTTCCCAATTACATAAGTGATGGTTGGGCTAACGAGATCTTTGTATTTTTGTGGCACATCTTGCTTGAGGATGACGCTCACTTTTTTTTGTCAAAAAGATTTTCTTTTGTATGTTTTGCCATCTTCTAGTAGTGCATAAATCTTTCAGAAATTTAGCATATGAAGGTATTTGTTTAACGACATCTAGTAGATGAATATTGACCTTCACTTGCTTAAGCACCTCTAGAATATCCTCAGAGTTAAAGGGAGGTTTTGGTGCAATCAACCATTGAGGGAATGGCGCAATCAGCTTACTTCGAGGTTCCGGTTCTAATCCATGTAGAGCATTGCTAGGTCTATCATTCTCAATTTCCTCCGCATCCTTAGGTTTTTCAGCCCTCGCCGGAATGGTTTTGTCAATAATCTTCTCACTCCTAAGAGTTGTGATAGACTTAACTTGCTCCATCTGATTTGAAGAGCTTGGGTCACTTATTTCATATTGCGGTTTTGGATTGGGGAGGGGTTGGGCTGGAAGCATCCCTTTCTCCCCATTCGCTAAGTGTGACTCAATCTTTTGAATTGATGATGCTAACATTCCCATTGTTGTTTTGAAATCTTGGAATGCTTGCACCGTATTTTGGTTAAATAGCTCTTCGTTTTGCATAAACTTTTGAATCGTATCCTCTTGAGGCTTCTTTTGATTTAAGAATTGCATAAGGGCCACTTGTGGGTTAGCCATTTGTCCATTCCTCCAACTGAAATTTGGGTGGTTCCTCCAGCTGGAGTTCTATGTATTTGAGGTGGGTCCTTTGAAAGGTCTTTGGTAATTATTTACGGCATTTGATTGCTCATTCAATATCTCTTGAAAAGAAAGAATTATTAGGCAATTCTCAATTGTATGTATGTTACAAGAACAAATACCACAAACAACTTCCACAGCCTTTTCGAGTACTACCTTCTTAAGTTCTATGGCCTCGACTTTTCTTGTGAGTTTGAGAATTCTTACATTTATATCATCTTCCTCTTTTAAAACATAAATTCCTTCCATTTCCTTTGATTGAGTAGGCTTAGAAGTGGTAGTTCTTGAGGAGGTATCCCATGATTGTGCATTTCATCAAGTTTATCAAAATAATCTCATGCATCATTGGCTTTCTTGTTCATAAATTCCCCATTACACATCATCTCTACAAATTGGTGTATATGTGAGGTCAATTCCTCATAGAAAATGCTTGTTATATGTCATGTTTCGTAGCCATGTTGTGGACATGAATTTATGAGATCCTTAAATCGCTCCCAACATTGGAAGAAGGTCTTATCCTCTTTTTGCGCAAAATGATTGCTTTCCTTAAGGTATTTGTTGTATGATAGGGGAAGAACTTTTTAAGGAACTCCCTTGTCATCTCAGCCCATGTGCCAATGGACCTTGGTCTTAAGGAATGTAACCATGACTTAGCCTTTTCTTTCAAAGAGAAAGGAAACAATTTTAGTCTAAATGTGTTCTCAGACACATTTGGAAAGTGTAATGTAGATATTATCTCATCGAACTCTTTCATATGCAAGTATGGACTTTCATATTCTAGTCTATGAAACTTAATGAGGAGTTGAATTACCCCTAGTTTAATATTCACAGTTCCTGCATTCAATGGAAATATCATGTAGGAAGGTGTACTCACCCCCGCCAATTGTAAATAATCTCATAAAGCACGAGGCGAGGGTGCATTATGCGCCTCGTTTTCATCTTAAACTTCCTCAACTAGTGGTTGAGGTTGAGGTTGATGTTGATTTGCAGTCATCACTTCAATGAACTGAGAGCATCTCAAGTGGTGTCTAATCCTATGATGGATAGGCAACCCTTCAACTAATTCTCGTTCACTCAAAAGACAGAAGATGTTGTTACGAACCCACTTGGGCATGAAACACTCTCAACCCTCAAGTAACTAAACAATTAAACCTAAAAAGAAAGCTAGAAAAATTAAAACAAATAAGAGATCTAAAAAAATAATAAGAGAGAGGGTTGGAACAAAATTACCGAATAAGAGTTGCTATGTTGGGATCCTACAAAACAGAAAACAATGTTAGTTTCTAAAAATAATTTCAGAAAAAATCCTAACCTAAAAACATAGCAGAAAAATAAATCCTAATCTTAACCTAATTCTAAAACCAATTAATTCGAGAAAAATGTAGCCGTAGTCCCCAGCAATGACGCCAAAAACCTGTTTACAACCCCCAAGTGTAGGGTCTCGATGTAGTAATAACTCGGTAAGACCAAGGTTGAATTCACAAGGACTAAACTTATACGTATTCTAAAAATTACTAGAATTAGAAAAAGATCTAAACTGAAATCTGAATAATTGAGAGTAATGGTGAATAATGTTGATTAAAACTTATAAATTTAAAGGTGGGAACTAGGGTGCCAAGGACCCACATGTAGCTATCAAGATGCTACCTTACTTGATTCAAGGAACACAATTGGAATTGGAATCCTATCTTATCTAATTAGAAGATAAGAAAATTTAAATCAAATCTGAACTTTTCATTGACCTAATTCTCAATGGAGGAGAATTGTGATGATTGGAAGGGATTCCATCACCCTACCATGCCTAGGAGACGATGGTGAACAAAAGGATTTACCAATCTCACAATCTCAAAATAGGAAAAGAAGATATCCAAAGCTCTCACAACATCTATTGTAATTTGAGTCACAATAAATCATTGAAAACTGAAAATATTCCTTTAATATCAAACTAGAAATCAATGAGGTTCAATAAAAACAAGAATCAAAGCATGATAATCATCTAAACACGCTACAAGCTTCACCTCTTAGCCCTAGCTAAGAGGTTTAGCCAACCATATAAATGATTGAAACCAAATCTCTTCGATAAAGCATGAAAAATAAAGTAAGGAAGAAGAAAACTCTTCGGCGGCTACGCCACCCTTGTGTATTCTCCTTGAGACCTTTCTAAACCCTAGAAGATGCTTTGAAGCATCCTAGGGAGTCCTATTTATAGTTATGGAACTCTAACTTCCGCACCGAGTTGGAAAAATCTAGAAACCACTTCAAATTTACGCACTCTGCGTAGTTTTCCAAAATATACTTTCAGAACTTTCCTTTTTTATACTCGGAGTTTCAGAATACATTTTTTCAGGACAGTTTTCAAGAATATGTTTTTTTAGAACAATTTTTAGGATTCATTTTCTTTTCTTCACTTCAAATCTTCGATTCTCTTCATTCCTCCCTTGGTTTCCTTGGATCTTTTGTATGTGACTTCCAAATCTCCAAATCTTCATTTAGTAATCTTTTGAGCATAAATCTTCCTTTTGACATTAATTTCACTTTAAGCTCTCGAAATCGCCTCGCACATGAAAACATGTATAATTAGATCGATTAAGCACTATCATTTTTATAAAACCAAGGTATAAATAGGAGGAAATATGCAATATTTCATACTCAACAATGAACATGTCAAATTTGTTGAAGTATCAATAAAATAGGCTAGTTTTTTGTATTTTTCAAAATAATATTACTAATGGTTTTAGTTAAAAGAGGGGTGAATTTTTAAATGCAAAAATATTTTGGTCAGACTAACGACAAGCGGTTTTAGGACTGTAAAAATATTAGGAAGTTTTAAAAAATAATTTGAAAGTAAGAGTTTTTTGGTCCAGAAACCAACGCAGAGGCGACTTTGAATTGAGCCTGCAGTTTTCTATCGTTTAGTTATCGAGCTCGTAGATTCAACCCTCTTGTTACAAGGGTGATCAAGGCTCAGTAGGCAGATCAGACATTGTTGGATTACTGATCGGAGGCCACGATCGAGGGTCAAACAGATTTGCAGATTGGGTTTGATGGTGGACTTCGTTTTAGAGGGAGGTTGTGTGTCCCGGATATTCCAAAGTTGCACAGATCTTATGACCGAGGCACATCGATTGAGGTTTACTATCCACCCCGGCTCCACCAAGATGTATCGTGATATGAGGAGACAGTATTTTTGGGGCGGGATGAAGTGTCAGATAGCTAGTTTTGTAGCCGAGTGTGACACCTGCCAGCGTGTCAAGGCCGATCATCAAAGACCTTCAGGTCTCTTGCAACCATTAAGTGTCCCATTATGGAAGTGGGAGCACGTTTCCACAGATTTTATCATAGGCTTTCTGAAGACTCAACGCTGTCATGATGCCATCTGGGTTGTCATTAATCATCTGACGAAGTCAGCACATTTCCTTGTGACACGTGTGACCTGACCTTTGTACTGTCTTGCTAGATTATTCATCGATGAGATAGTGTGACGCATGGTTTCCTGATTTCGATCGTTTCTGACCAAGATCTGAGATTCATGTCTTTGTTTTAGAGGAGTTTACAAAAGGCGATGGGGCATGCGTTGAAGTTCAACACTGTGTATCATCCGCAGATTGACGGTTAAACTGAGAGGGTCAACCAGATCCTTAAGAATATGCTTTAGGCTTGCGTTATAGATTTCTCGGGTAGCTGGGATGAGCACCTGCGTTTAGCTAAGTTTGCATATAATAATAGCTACTAAGCGACTATTGGCATGGTTCCCTTCGAGGCGATGTATGACAGACCTTACAGGTCCTTGAATTGTTAGATCGAGGTTAGAGAGCGCTGTCTCCTAGGTCCTGAGCTTATGCAGAGGACATCAGATGCCATCGATATCATCAGGCAAAGGATGCACACAACTCAGAGCTAGTAGAAGAGTTTGCAGATCGTCGACGTCGTCCCTTGGAGTTTGCTATTGGAGACCATGTGTATCTTAAGGTCTCACCCATGAAGGGTGTAGTTCATTTAGGAGCCAAGGGAAAGCTTGCCCCGAAGTTCATTGGACCTTTCGAGATCACTAGGCGTGTTGGCGTCATGGCCTATCTGCTTGCCTTACGACTTTAGTTGTTTGACATTCACAACGTTTTCCATCTTTCTATGTTTCGAAAGTGTGGGTCAGATGTGGTTCCCGTGATAGATTGGCAGTTGTTGGAAGTTCATGAGGATGCTTCTTACATTGAGCAATCGGTTCATATTTTTGACCGAAAGGAGCAGGTCCTCCAGACCAGGGTCATTCCCTTGGTGAAGGTTCAATGGGGCCACCATAGTATAAATGAGACATCTCGCGAGCGAGAGGCTGAGATTCGTGAGCGTTATCCCCATCTCTTTAATGTTTGATTATATTTGTATGTTGTGTTTCTGATTATATATGATTTTCCTTCCTTTGTCTGCTTTGTCTAGTTTGGGTAGTACTGTAAATTTTGAGAATGAATTTTTTTGTTAGAAGGGGAGAGTTGTTAGACCCGTAACCTCGCGAGACCTTTCGTACGCTTCGACTTCCGCACCGGCATGTTCCTGGCAGACCATATCAACAAGTTTTGATTGCAACCCTATTTTATTACTGCAACACCTCGAGACTTGTACCCTAGTGGCCGCATAGGCGCTACGATTCCAACGTTGTGCGACACGCCCCATTACGACCCCTATATTAGAAGTTGCAGTTTTGACACAATCCGATGTTGGCTATACAATGTACGCGAGCCCCACTTATACAAATCTCAATGTTGTCAAATTAATAAAATCAATCAATCCATCAATTATCCCATCAATCCATCACCAACTACCGCCATCACCTTTTCCCCTTGCCCATGAAAAGGAACTCCAAAGGTCAACACTCATCGTTCCTTTTATTTTTTTCTCCCCCTTTTACCCTATCTCCCTTTTTAAAATCCCCTCCCTATCCCAAATTCTCTATCAAAAAATCCTCCTTACATATGAATAATTTCATTCCCATTTTTTCTAAGAACTTGAGAAAAGAGAAAGAGAGAAAAGAAAGAAAAAGATTAGAGAAAATGTAACACCCCGAACTTTTCAATACTCGAGTATTAAAAGTTCTCGAGTGTTACCATGAAACTTTAACTTAATATGTACTTATATATAATATCAATTTAGCTATCCTAACCCTACATCTATTCTCCAACATGAATTTGACCGTTAAGAATGATCTTCATCCATAAATCAAGTCATCCGACCGTTGATCATGTGATTTGATATATGTACCTTCGTTTGACTAAATCGGTGAATAACTCTTTATCTATAATGATTTAGATATAAATTCTTTTGTAAGAATTGTTTAGAAATCAGCATATAACCATATAGACCATTAGATTTCACAAAACTCTTAGATTAGAAATAATTACAAAAATGCCATCACCCTATACCCCTGAATTCCAAATCACATGGTTCTCATGATATGTTTCATGTGAAATTTTATACCATGCCTAATTATCATAAATTCACCGTACACGTCGAATTTCAGCCCTTAGGTATAGTAAACTAGCTACTTGACCTCTACATCTGTTCGTACACTTATCAGATTAATATTCCGATCTGTTCATCTTGTTCACCCCATATGAATATGCTTAACTCACCATTAGAATTGCAATCTGAAGAACCTACACATGTGAACAAGTCAATCAAATCTAACAGTATACATGTCCTACCCCTAATCACTCGAGAAACCCACTTTATGACCATCCATTTATGAAACTGATCGTACATGTACCTATATACATTGTTAAAATACCACCCATCAAGTCTTCATATTTTTAGTAGGTCATTTGTCCGTCCATCGTATCAGGATCTGTCAAACGGGCCATTCAAACATTAGAATAAACCACTCAGTTTGAAGATCTTAGAACATAGGTCCAAACTACCGAATAATACTACAACTAGACGTATGTAAAAGTCGCATTAAAACCCCAGAGTAGTATAACCCATTGAAGTCGTATCTTGGTCATCCGTAAGCAGTCAAGGCCCAAATTTAGAAATTAGAAAGAGCGCGAAAAATAACAAACGGTGGTGAAATTTCATCCTATTTGCATGGTGCAGCTAGGAGGTACAGGCTGTTGTAATAAGGGATAAGATACACGTGGTTGTACTACAGGATAAGGGTATAATTGTAATAATAGAATCTAAAACTCATATCACGAACACAGAGGTGGGTTTCACTCACACGTTTGTGCAATGCGTGTCCCACTTAAAGCTCGGATCTACTTCATATTTGGACTCGTGAGTCAACATAATCCGACCCAACTAATGAACGGAGTGGATTCCCACCAAACATCATACTGGACCCCACCTTGGACAACCGCTCATGAAGCCAAGAAGTTACGTGAAATAATGCACGTAATTAACTTCCCTGCTTTAACGGTGAGCATCGCCTGCGGTGACTGACCGTGTGGCCCATCTAAAACTTGGATCTACCCCATCTTTTGGCCCATGGCCCAACATGACCTTCTCATTTTAATGGAGGGTATGGATTTCCTTAAAGAATGTCCTAAGTGGACCCCACATGACCCACTAATCGAAACAAACTCGGGACCTCCCCACCCGCTGTAACAGCTAGCGAACGATAAAGCAGGAATTGCGGGAGTGAGAGAGGCCTCCACCTCACACCGTCCTCCAATCTGAACCGTCCAGTTTCCTGGGAGGGGAAAACCGACCAGTCCAACGTCGGTAGGAAAGAAAGGAAAGAAAGAGAGAGATTAGCACCCGCCGTTTTCCACGGAGGACCATAACGCACGGAGAAGCTTTCGCGTAAACCGAAATACATAAACATCCGAACCCCTGATCGCTGGGCCAGGGAGCCTCAGACGATCATCTCAGACCGTCTAAGGTAGTCGGCTCGGCATAAGATGTTGGAATATTTGGTTGAATTAAATAGACTATTAAAATAAAATAAAATTTTTGAGAAAGAGGACTTATTGAATTGAGTCGAGGCGTGACTGAGTCACTCGGCTTGAAATCGAATTTGCTCCCCTTGGACAGCGTCCCAAGTGCAACAGGTTTCCAGAGCAATCGACCTCCAAGACACAACTACTATGACCCGGTCCCAGCGGTGCACTCACTGTACACGGACTCTAACCACTTACAATTTAACCCGAAAGTGCTGAGTTGACTCAGCGATTAACTCAGTAAAATTCTTAAACCAGAATATTAGAGAGAGTTTTATAAAAGAGAAGGATTTTCGTAAGTTTCAAACATAAATCAGAAGTCTTTATATAGACTCTAAAGTGGTGCAGAAGCACCCTTTACAAAGGGTTAGGTCCGTTGGGTTTAAAATCAATATGTGCGACCAATCGGAACGGACACATCTCTCTGGTTTAAAATGAAATGGCACAAGTACGAGTACACTCTGGAAAATAAAGTCCTGCGAGTACCCATACACACACACCTACGCGAGTACACTCACATCGCACCCGCACTTGCACCTGCGCCCACGCCCAGCCCACCCAGCCCGTCACGTCACCTCGCACACGGATACGGACACGGACTCAGACTCAGCTCGGCTCAGCACGGCGTGGCACGGCCCGGTTCGGCATGCGCGCTCGTGGTCAATGACATAGATTAGAGATATTGGCATAGCCCCCCCCCCCCCCCTGAATGAGGCTCAAGCCCAAGGCAAAAAGCCTATCTTATATACAAGAGGATTTATTCTGTCAAATCTGATGTGGGATAAAACCTACAATCCAAAAATACTAAAATTTAAATGTGGAGGGAAACCACCGAAAATTTAAAAATCCAAATTTAATATTATTTTAAAATGAAATACAACAATCCCTCACATGTTTTAAAATAAAACTCTTTCGGATTAAAGCGTAATAGTTGTGCAATGGTGCCGGTGTTACCATAGACTTGAACCAACATTAGAGTAAGTAAGACAGGTCTATAGGAATCAAGTGACACCATAGTCTTGAACCTGAATTCTTTTAACGTAGATCACAAGTACATGCCACTCACACACTCTTCCTCTGTAAGTAATTCTGCAGTTCTGTGCGTTTCGGCTATACACCATTACCTAGATTTCATGAGTGCTCTAGAGAATTCACCTAGATTCTTATAAGAAGCGGCTCCACCTCCACACCCATATAGGTGAATTCCATCAAGTGTATGCAACAACTGTATACACCACCAAATATATGGCTATGGATCCATTAAGAGTTCTAAAAACTCATCCTTCTGCGTTGCTGCTCGCACTGTACACCATAGAAGGGGCTCATATAACTCAATCCAATCGTCTGCCTCGTGTCTTATCGTTCATCCATTGAACCTATCTCATGTGATCTCCACTTGCATACGTTGGGTTGCCGACACTGGTAGCTCATATATTAGGATTAGCCCCATTCATTTCGATGTATCATTGACTAACCTTTTAGATAATTATTTGGTCAGAGGATCTGCCAGATTCTTTTCTGACCTTACAAAGTCAATAGATATGACTCCATCACACAACATGTGTTTCACTATGTTGTGTCTGAGTCTAATATGTCTGCTCTTTCCATTATATATTTTACTCTTTGTTTTTGCTATACCTGCTTGACACACAATGAATAGACACGGCTGATACAGGTTTTGGCCACAATGGTATATCAGCTAAGAGATTTCTAAGCCACTCGACTTCTGATCCAACCTTTTTTAAGGCAATAAATTCAAATTCCATAGTCGATCGAGCGATACATGTCTGTTTGGTAGACTTCCAAGAGACTGCTCTTCCACCCAAAGTGAAGACATATCCGCTAGTGAATTTTGTCTCATCTGAATCACTGATCCAGTTAACATCACTTTATCCTTCCAATACAGGGGGATAACCATTATAATATAAACCATAGGCTATACTGCCTTTTAGGTATCTCAAAATCCTAGACAAGGCATTCCAATGCTCTTTTCCAGGATTATGTGTATATCTACTTAGCCTTCCTACGTAAAAGCTATGTTTGGTCTAGTGCAATTTGTTAGATATATGAGGCTACCAATTATTCTTGAATACTCCAATTGAGACACTATTTTCTGTATTCTTCATGAAAGTCACACTATAATCATAAGGAGTACTGACAGGTAAATAGTCAAAATGGTTAAACTTTCTCAATATCTTCTCAATGTAATGAGATTGTGATAATATAATAACATCATATTTCCTATTTACTTCAATACCTAAGATTACACTAGCCTCTCCTAAGTCTTTCATGTCAAACTTAGATGACAAGAATTTTTAGTTGTATTAACTAATTTAATATTAGTTTCAAAAATAATCATGTCATCAACATAAAGGCATATAATAACATAATTATTTTCAGAAATTTTACTATATACACATCTATCTACATCATTTATATGATAACCATTTGATTTTAAAACACCATCAAATTTTTCATGTCATTGTTTAGGAACCTGTTCTAAACCATATAGTGATTTAATTAGTCTACATACTTTATTTTCTTCGCCTAATATATATCTTATAATTCTCAAGTTGCTCCATATATATTTCTTCTCCTATGTCTCCATTTTGAAAAGCTATCTTAACGTCCATCTGGTGTACCACCAGTTTATATATGGAGGATATTGCTATTAAGACCCTGATAATTGTAATTCTAGTTACAGGAAAAATGCATCAAAGTAATCTATTCCTTTCTTTTGTTTAAAGCCTTTTAGTACCAATCTATCCTTAAACTTATCAATAGTTCCATCTGATTTTAGTTTCTTTCTAAACACCCATTTACAGCCTATTGGTTTGTTTACAGGTGGTAGGTCTACAAGTTTCCAAGTCTTATTAGATATTGTAGATTCCAATTCATCATTTATTACTTCCTTCCAAAATGTTGCATCTGGAAAGTTAATTGCTTCTGTATAGCTTGTAGGATCATCTTCTATTAACAAGGTGAAAAAATCATCTCCTAGGTTAGTTTCTCTTCTAACTTTAGTACTTTTTCTTAGTTGTATCTCTTCTACTACTTGGTCGCAAGCACTTTTACTAGTAGACGTGATATCTGATTCATTAACTTCTTCTATTCCTATAGATTTAGATTTATAGGGAATACGTTCTCAAAGAACTCTGCATCTCTAACTTCTATAATTGTATTAGGATCTAGAATATTATCCTTTGTTTTTAAAACTAGAAACTTGTAGGTTGCACTGTTTTGTGCATACCCTATAAATACACAGTCGGTTGTTTTAGGGCCTAACTTTCTTTTCTTAGTTTCAGGTAATCCTACTTTAGCAAGACACCCCCACACTTTAATATATTTATAACTAGGAATATGATTCTTTCAAAGTTCATAAGGTGTTTGTTTAAAAGATTTAGAAGGAATTCTATTTAGGAAATAACAAGCAGACAAAATTGCTTCTCCTCACATATTTGAGGGTAAGCCTGAACTATTTAACATAGCATTCATCATCTCCTTTAGAGTTCTATTCTTACGTTCTGTTATTTCATTTTATTCTGGTGTATAAGGAGCTGTAGTTTCATGAAATATTTCACTCTTTTCACATAATTCTCTAAATTGAGAAGATTCATATTCACCTCCTTTACTTGTTCTAAGTCTTTTAATTTTTATATTTAACTAATTTTTAACTTCAATTTTGTATTTAGAAAAAGTATCTAAAGCTTCATCTTTGTTCCTTAACAGATAGACTCTAGTGAATCTAGAGTAGTCATCTACAAAAGTTACGTAATATCTTTTTCCACATCTAGACATGTGATTTCTAAAATCACCTAAGTCATTGTATATCAACTCTAATAAAACAAATGATCTTTCTATTCGCTTAAAAGGTTTTCTAATGAATTTTGATTCTACACATGTTTCACATTTATCGAATTCCTCATTAGATATATTAGGTAATAAACCTAATTTTTTCATTTTATTTAAAGATACTACATTTACATGACCTAATCTACTATGCCATTGATAAAAAGGTTCAACGATATAAATAGAACTGGATGTCTTCTTATTATTATCATTGGATACATTTACAATGAATAAACCATTATTACAGTATCCTTTACCAACAAAAGTTTCATTCTTAGTCATTACAAGCTTATCTGAATCAAATACTAACTTGACACCAGCCTTATTGAGGAGTGAATCAGAGACCAAGTTTCTTCTAATGTCGGGCACATGTAGGACATCATTCAACATCAGAGTCTTTCCAGAAGTGAGTTTCAAAAGTACTTTCCCTTTCCCTACAACTGGAGATGTTCTAGTATTACCCATGAACACCTGTTCATCATCTCCTTATACTTGGTAGGAAGTAAACATGCTACATCCTTGCACACGTGACTAGTTGCACCAGTGTCTAGTACCCACTCCAAGTTGTTTACAAAAAAACTTCTGACATTACAACTACTACCATGTCAAACTCATTGTCTGTTTCTGTAAGATTAGCCTGCGGCTTTTCTTTGTTTTTCTTAAGCCGACAGGTTTTAATGTGATGCCCAGGCTTTCCACAGTAATAACAATTTCCTTTTTCTTAAATTGATTGTTTGCATTATTCTTTTTGAGCCTGCATTCATTTGCATAATGTCCAAGTTTGCCGCAGTTATGACATTTGTCCTTTTTCGTATTATTTTTCCAACTTGATTCTACAAGATTCGCCTTTGAATCTATCTCATTTCCATTTTCTTTTTGGTCCTTGATTCTATTGGCCTCTTCTATTCGTATGTGTACGATAGTGGTTTCTAAAGAAACACTGTTCTTTTTATGTTTCATTCTATTCTCATATTCTTTTCAGGAGGGCAGTAGCTTTTCTATTAGCGCTCCTGACGGAAACACTTCATCCAACTTAATTCCTTCAGTTGACAGTCCATGAACTAGACTTTGAAAATCATGAATCTGATTTGTGACAGGTTTATCGTCTGTCATTTCATAATGAAGGAAATTAGCAATTGCATGTTTCTTAGTACTTACATCTTCCAATATGTACTTCTTTTCTAAAGCAGTCCATATGTCTTTAACAGATTCGTAAGAAGCATACACGTCATATAGTTCATTGGACAAAGAGTTTAGAATATAGTTTTTATAATTATTTTCATCTGCTACTTCAGTTTGATTTGCTGGATCTATAGTAAATGATTCAGATAGTATGTATGAAACTTTAAGGGTGGTTAATGCGAACATCAGTTTCTGTTTCCACCATTTAAAGCTTTGTCCAGCGAACGGTTCGGTTTTGGCTAACTCAGCAGAAGCATTTACTGTTACTGTAGTCATAGTCTATGTAATTTAACAATTCAATTTCAAAATTGTTGAAATATTTGGTTGAATTAAATAGACTATTAAAATCGAGAACCAAAAAAGAAAACACTGCTAGAAAACTAGGCAAAGGCTATGGATAAAAGCCATAGCTAAAGGCCTATGGCTACGGTTATAGTCCGTAGCACGACCATAGTCATTGGTGCCATAGCCATAGGTCTTAAAGCTATGGCTACGGATTTAAACGGTAGCCATAGAAACAATAGGTACGGCTTAAATCCGTAGCAATATTGTCCGTAGCTCTAAAGTATATATAGCTACGGATTATATCTGTAGCTAAAAGTAGAGCAAGAACCGTAACAATAGGCTGAAATTATTAACAACTGCAGTTTCGAGATAAAGGGCTACGGTTAATAGCCGTAGCTAGTGCCTATTTTTTTAAAAATTAAATAATCAAATAAAATATAATAATGGCATATCTTATCATTGTAGTACATGCCCTGATAGATCAACACATATAAGCTAATATAGATAAATACTTCATGGCTAAATCATTCATTCATTCAATCAAACACAATTATTCATTCATTCAATCAAAAATACAATCATTCATTTTAATCTATTTACAAAAGTACAATGCCAACATAATAGTTATACGTCTATTTAAAGTTCTCATTGACAGCAAGATCCAATGCCTTCTCGCAGCCAAATAGCTTCTCAACAATCGCAAGCGAGAACTCCATGGATGTACCTCTACTGGTTATCAATTCGCCATCAACTAACACCCTATTCTCAGCTTTGTTTTGATCTGAAAGCTTACTGCACATGGCTGAAAATCAATTTCATCATACAAACAATGTAGTCATATGAAAAAGTTATGCCCCAAAACTGAATAACTAAATTATAGAGAAAAACGACGACAAGATGACATAAAAAAGAAAGACAATACTCGGGAGCATACATTGATCTTCTCATTTATGAACAAGCAAAATCTGCAATAGCCAAAGACAAAATAAACATTAAGCTATTCAAAATACCAACTAATATAGGTATAACAATACCAACTAAATTTGCAAAAACAGAATAAATCAACCATTTCAGCTAAACTCAGCCAATGACTTAGGTAGAGTCATTCATATGGTCAAGGTGTTCATTAGTAAAAGTCAGGGTGCTTCGAACTCCCACCTTTAGTGGGGAGAGTAATGCCTTCAACCAGGATACTACACATGTTACCCTAAAATTTTCCAATTATCTAACTTAAATATTAAATCATGAAGTCAAGCTGAGCTTATAGGCTTTTGAATTATGCTTGACAGTAATGTAATTCCAATTCCACCTTGAATGTGGGGTCCACAGGTTTTTGTATATTTCAGAGGATGCATCAACGAGATGAATGGACACCCCAAACATCAGGCCATTCCAAAGCTAAGGTGGGCCACACCATGTGATTTTTTATGTTTTGAGCATGATTTTTCACAGTATGGTCCACTTGACTTTTGGATCAGCCTATTTTTGAGAGCCAAGGAGAACATGAAGGGGCACACATGATGCACTGATGGATGTCATTCACACATCACAATGGGGCTCCACATATTGCATAGTAGGTTAAGTTTAACCTACAGTGCTTTATAGTGGATCGGCCTCATGACAAAATCATACAGACTGGTTTGAACTTAAAAAATCCATGTGAGAATGTGAGTTGTTCAATTCAAGGCACATAAATCAAAACTTAATAGTAGATACTTCCAATATTATAACAAAGTATTCTCAATATGAAATAATTTTGTATATGCAAGTGAAAGATCAGGAACATACGCAATAAGTTCTCTAGTCATCACTCTTGTAAGGTCAAGCCCTTCATGTGTCTTGGGATCATTTTCTACATAATTTTGGACATAGATGAAAAACTTACGAGCACAACGCTTTTCAAATAAGCCCATCAATGGAGATTTGAGGGCCTCCATGTCTGTTTCTGGAACCTTGTGAACCTGTTGCAACGATCAACAGTGTAGGCGTAAGAACTGCTGAAAGCTGAAGTGATGGCAGAACAGATCATCTACACATTGAAGTTTAACAAACAGAAATGGGGTTGCGTTTCCTTTATTAAAGACATAGCCCCCGTCCACAGCTTTGAAGCTTAGGTACTTTGTAACATCCGTATGAATAAGAACCCGAACTAGAGTACCATTCGCCATCATGAACTGGACCAACAAATATTACTCAAACAATCTTCATCATACAGAAAATTAATATTCAAGCACTTTCAACCCAAGGTGACCAACTGGAATCCTCTATGCTTGACCCAACCTGAATTCCAACCCAAGGTGCCCAACCAGAATCCTCTAAGCTTGACACAACCCAGTCAAACCCAACCCTACCCAACCCAAATACATGTGATCATTCCCAACCCTACCTAGCCCGACCCAAATTTGCTTAACTTGAACCTAACCAAAATTCAAATCAGGTTGGCATTTTCCAGCCCAAGGAACTTGACAACCTTACCCAAACTCAGGTTGGGTCATTGGGTTTGGGTGAAGAAAGAGCCTTCGTAGCATTGTAACAGTTGGATTAATTTAAACAATGGACATTAAACAATGAAAATTACAGTGAAACATTACATATGTTCAATGATTAGAGTTGTTAAGTTGATTTAGTAATTAAATTCAAACCTCAGTAACTATACTATGGATTCTGAATCCAGGGTGCCTAACACAACATGAGGATTTCAAATCCAGGGTGCCTAACACAACAGGAGGATTTCAAATCCACGGTGCACATCTCAAGAGATGAATTTTCTCAATTTATTGAAAAATATGTAAATATGTCATAGCCAGTACCATCACAAAGCAAAATGTCAAAAACAATCCATATGTTAACAATACCTTCAGGTTGCTCAGCATTTTCACAGTAGCAGGATTAAAATACAGCTGTATAGAAGGAAATTTAGGTAATTAGATAGCAGGCCAAAAAAGAAAAAGAAAAATAAAAAGAAAAAGAAAAGAAAAGAAAAGACATGCTTGTAGCAGGAAATGCTCAGTGCTGGCGAGTGCTAAGCGCGAGTGAGTTTTTGATCAACCACAAGTAGGGGGGATTTTAACATCGGGTTTTTGCATATCATTTAAGGTAGAGACACTGAGTTAGTATGGTAGAACTTGCCTATAGCTCTGGCAGATCCAACGAGCAACTGTAAGAGCTTCTCGAGACCACAGAGGTAGCTTTATCCCCATATGTGATCCAAGTCGAGAGGGAGATATGGCTGTGGCAACCTGCTGTACAGATGAAATGACACTTCGCAAGTACTGTCGAGCCATGGTCACAACGCTGTCCCGAAGGTGGATTTCATAAGGGAACTTGAAGGTATTTGTTAACACAGAGCACAGGCTAGAAGTGTTTGTAGAAGCATCTCCACTTGTGCGATTCACGGCAGAGCCTGCTTCAAGACTAGATGCCAAATCCAAGGTCCAATGTGCGCTTAAGCCATCCTACACTTCGCCCTATACAAATAGCAATTAGAGTAGGAAAAACAATACAAAAAAAAGATGGAGAAAAATAATATCATCCAGTTTAATAAAAGATTAAGCAAACAGCCATTTAGTAGATTTATACAAATAGCAATTAGAGTAGGAAAAACAATATATAAATCCATTTGTAAGTTTCTGACAATTGAGTTCTACATATTCGTTATTTTCTAATGGAGTGCCTCAATTGATTTCTCATCATGCGATAAGAATTGAAAACAACATTAACTGTTAACTGTGTGATGGAATTGATGATGAAGCACTATCATCTGAAAAAGGAGGGCAGAGAAAAATGTTGTAATAAGCTTAGAGCTTACCTGGAGTAACATGGAGGCCTTTGCACAGAGAATGCCTTCAGGCAGTGGGAGAGCACTTGTTGTAACATCCCGGATTTTTGCCAACCTGGAATTAGACGTCCTTAGGCGATGGGTCAATCCTAACACAGGTTTAACTTCCCAAACGCTCAATTAAAGCCTCAAATCCCTTTTTAAACCATTTTCTTCACAAATCCCACCCTTCACTACCTTGTGCTTTCAATTTTTCAAAGTACTTTCGCCCTAGACACTAACTTAAACTAGCTAAGTAGTAAAACTTGGATCACTTTATATACAAACTACAAAGGCCTAAGTACCATCTCAGACAGAAATCTTACAGTACTAAATCCTTTAGAAATTAGGCGAGAATTAGCTAGTGCTAAACTAGAGTGCCTGTGAAATTAGCACCAATTGCTTTAAATACGATTTGCAAGACCCAAAACTTGTAGAATCATTGACTCTAGGTTACCCTAAAGTTTAGGATCAAACTCATTACCCAACTACTCTCGGGAATGACTTGAAACTTCGTATTAGGTCTAGACCGCACATCGGAAGTCCGATTCAAACAAAGTTAAGGAACTAGGACCACCTCACTGGGCTTGACAACCACCTCGGAAATCAGGTCCAACCGATGTCCCATGGCCATTCGCTTGAGTCCGGAGCGAGGGAGGGAGTGTGAAAATCACTCTTTCCTTTACAAAATAAATATCTGGAATAGTGATCTGGCACCATTCGCTTGCGGATCAGTATTAAGCAACCAGACCGTCAGAATCAAACCAGATTACACCCTCGGATCGGAAAAAATTTCAGGAACATTTACATGTACTTGGAATTTCGGATCGTGGCCCACCGACCGTTGAACTGAAAATGGTCCGCCACATGCGATCTGGGAATCCAATCGAGTCGAAAGCGTAATCCCATGTAGATCCATGTGTTGAGAGCTTAAGTCTGACGTTTGGCTCAAGGAGGGCCACCAGAAACCCTCTTTTGAGCTGGAAAAGTGTCGAAATACCTATAATAGTCGTACCCCTTGAACAGGAGTCTATTTCAGTGAGTTTTGAGACTATAAAAGGACCTTAAACCCTCTCTCATGGCAGCCATATGAATTTGAGATTTGAGAGAGGAAAAAGAAGGAGAAAGTGTGGGAGTTGTGGGAAGATCTCCCTGCCGCTCTACCCTGCTGCTATCGGTGCTTAACCACCTCATTCTTGTCGCTTTTCCGGCGATTCCGGCGTCATTTCTAGGTAATAAACCCTAACCCTAACCTGTTTGGGGGATTTGATAGTTGTAGGTTATGAAATAGCTAACCTATTTCCTTCTCTAGGTTGCCTAGTTGCCGTATACGGAAGCTAGACAAACCTATCGATTCCGTTGCGATTCTACGACAAAAGGTGCGGACTTTAGGTGTATAGGTTATGGTTTTCAACGCTTTCAATGTCAATAATGATAGATTCATGATCTGCATGCAATGCAATGCACATGTAGAAAGTGCTGTCTATTTTCCGTTTCGATTAAAGATGAAAAATATGGAATTCTACATACTCTAGGTATTTGTAGAAAGTACGGTATACGTATATTTTTTGGAAATGTGTTTGACATGTTTATTTGTTGTATGGATATACGATATATGGATAAAATACTTATTTGGCGGAAGGATTCGCCTAAATACATGTTTTACTTATATACACTATGTATGTTGAAATTGCGTATTCTAGAAAATACTGTATACGTATAAATTTTGGAGATGTATTTATCATGATTATTTGCTGTAATAATATATTATACATGGATAAAATACTCGCTTGGCTAAGGGATAGCCCTAATACATGTTTTCTAACATGCACCATGTATGTTGTAATAGTGTATTCTAAGTGTTTGTGAAAATGACTGAATGAGTATGGAATTCTCATTCGTGCTCGCCATGACTAATTGTCATGGATTCATGATTATGTATTGGCGATGTCCCTTTGACGAAAGGATTTGCCCTAAGTCACGCCACGGCCATATATACTATATATGCTAAAATGTGTGGCCTAAGTGTTTGTGGAAATAGCTGAATGAATATGGAACTTGGGTTCCTGCTTGCCATGACTATCCGTCGTGGGTGTACGCGTGTTATGATTGGGGCAACTCCCTAGTGAAAGGATTTGGCCTAATGCCTATGTGATCGACATATGTCATGTATGTTGATGTATGTTTGTTTAAGTGTTTCTTGAAATGTCTGAATGTGTAGTAGTTAGCAAATTGTAATGTATAAGGGTGTTGAGATATGATTCTCAACCTCTTGTAACTATGTGTATGATCTCCTTTGATAGTTGTGTGATCAGGAATTGAACATGTACAAACTCATGCTTGTGTTGTGATTCATAACATGCTCAACTGCTTTATGATTTTAACTATGTAATGCATATGTTTAAATTTATATTTACGTTGTATGATCCGTCATGGGTGATGGGGGAGCGGAGCAACGAGTGCGTGCAACAGCCCTAGCAGCCCTAAACGGATAATACCAGACTTTGATTGTATGATTTGAATCCTGATCCATTACTGCTTTATCTATCTGCAATTGATTGTGTTTGGGGCTATGATTATGGCCCAGGCAATCGGTAACGGGATTGAATTCGTGGCTGAGATTCATTTGCCACGTGGGATGTGTTCGACGAACTCGAGTCGTGCGTTGCCTGTCGGCAGTGGCTAGGCCACACGAAGTTGTTTATGCACTTCATGTCGTGCAGCTCAACGGGCGATCGTGCTAGTCGAGCTCGTCAAGTAACCCGATCTGCCTTATGCATGTTCACCCTGTTTGGACGCTACTGCTTGAACCTAGGGTACCAAACTTACCAGTGAAACCCCTTTAACCATGGTACCTCGATCCGCTAAGACGCATGAGCCGGGCATGGTGGTATGGGACACCGTGGTCGAGTTGTCGGCCTACGCTGGGGCCATGTGCCTCCCCGTAGTAACCATTGCGCAATCAGACTCGTGAGCCGAATATGGTGGTATGGGACACTATATTCGAGCTGTCGATACTTACGGCGAGAGCCGAGTACGGTGAGACCTGTACTCGTGCTGATGGGCGACGAGTCCTCTGTAGTATCTTCGAGTATACTCTAAGGGCTGTGATTGGCGACGAGTCTTTCACAGCGACTAGAGTATGAGTTGAGCCGAGTACGGTGAGACCTGTATTCGAGCTGACGGCTAGTGATTGAGCCGAGTACGGTGAGACCTGTACTCAAGCTGACGGTCAGCAATTGAGCAGCATACGGTGAGATCTGTATCCGTGCTGACTGGTGACGAGCTCTTTGCGATGCCTTCGCGATGCCTCTCGAACCATAATACCGTATGAGATTAACTAGGATTGACGACCCTATAATGGATCATGTTTGGAAATGATACAAGGGAGGTACCTTAGTTTCCCAATACTGCTGTTTGAAACGGACTAATAACAACTTGGAAATCATGCGCATCATTGCACCGCATGTGCCTAGTAGATGTGGAGCACTGAGGGAGTTATGCATTCGCGAACGTAAGATGATGTCGCATGAGGGTGGTTTGGCAAGGGCATCATACATCATGTCATTTCATATACTTGCATTAAATAAGAGTAGTTAAAAATTGTTTGGCTGTACTGCTTTATCATTACTGCTTGACTGATTGATAACATGTTAACCTATGCTTTATTGTTCCACTGAGTTGATCACTCACTCCCACGTTACGGGACGGTGTTTACAACACCAACCAGATTTGTTGAGTTTCAGGTGATGGCGATGCTTGTGAAGCAGAGCCGGACTACTTCTATGATGATAGGAGGAGTTCTCCTATCTGTATCTCTCTGGCAGGTCAATGAAGACCTGATATTGTATTGACGGGGCTACGGTACTGGGATAGGAGACATTACACTTCCTCACATTTGGTATATTTTAGAACTGTACTTGTAATTATTTAACCTGGTAATGTTATCACACTCTGAAGACTCATCATAGTTTATATATTTTATCTATCTATCACAGTCTTCCGCTTGCAAATTTAACTGTCTCTGGAGTATGATATTTGTTTTGGCTTAATCTCACTCATGTTCAATGCACGAATACAGTCAACATTCAATCATCATTCATTTTGTTGCATAAGTGATGTTCTGGAACTCGGGAGTTGAGTTTATGCTCGACCCCCGATTTTTAGGGCGTTACACTTGCATTAGTGACATGGGTGCCCATATTCTTGGTTGAATTAATTGTAATTATTACATCTTCGACTCCATCTGAATCCAACACTGACCAGCCATCATAATGGAATCCACTGATGGCATCATTGAAATCCCTGCCAAAATTAAAAAAGAAAAAAGAAACTCAAGGTGTGCACACACAATAGAAAATAGAAATATATTGATAACAAGAAAAAACTGAAACAACTTTGTTTCTAGTACAACACAAAAGAACCCCATTTCGTAATTTTTTGAAATTCTACAAAGAACAAATTTTTTAAGACCACAAATTATCTTTCTCCATTTTCAATATAGCAATGAGCCAAATGCAGCCTTAACTTCTTCTTACTTTTTTCCCTTTTCTTATTTTATTATTATTATTATTATTATTATTATTATTATTATTATTTTGTTGTTAAAAGCCCCAAAAGATGTACAATTAAGTAGGTAACACAGATACTCTGTTGTAGATTAGAATTTCTTTGGTGATTATTAATTTCTTTTTCTTCCTTCTTGCTACTCCCACATCATGCATCCGTGAAACATGAATCTTTAGCCACAAAAATAAGAAAAGAATTGATGAAATTACATTGTACTTTCTAATGCAAATTCGTAGTAAAATACAATAGCAGTTGCTTATCAAATAAAATTAAAAGGAGTAATTGAAATTTCTAAGGCAATCAGACAATTGGCCTATGTTGTAACATGATAAGTAACACCAAAACAAATAGCTAGACAAGGCTTCAAAAAGCTTATTTCCCTACAATGCTGAAAGTATGGAGAACAAATCCCAAATCAAAGAAAGTGCCTTACCAATCCTAATGCAACTCTATATGTTCTTTCAAAAGACAGAGTCCAAACAAATCTGAATCAGATAGATTTACCAGACTTAGAAAGCAGGCAAGGAAGGCAAAACATGGAAGCAAAGCACCTCAACTAATTCAGTATTATGTACAATTCCACTTCCATGAGGAGGAAATACATCTTATAGGCTTATAGCAATACAAAATTATTATGCATATGAAAACATTTTTCTTGTTCAGTTTTTTCCTACTGTTGATTCTTCACCCGAACAGGGTCCCTGTTCTGGTGGGCAATTATCCACATTATTTCCTCTTGAAAAAAATCAGCGAATTTGTTGCTAGAATTCCTAAAGTTCCCTAAAGCCCCACTATGGCATGAGAATACGAAAGGGTTGTTAAACACTTCTAGAGAAGATTTTCTTGCCTAGGTTAGAAAAGGAAAAAAAGACAAGAAAATCATATCGATGGGAAAAATTAAGGATTAAAGTGTAAAAGGGATAGATGAGTGTGACTGAGGGTCGATTGTGACCATATCCAAGCCTCAGAAAGTCCAAAAGTATTTGTGAAGAAATCACTAGAGTTTTTCAAGTGTTTGGCAACTTTTCATCAGATATCACCAGGTTTTTCAAAAGCTGAGTCTTACCAAGTTGAGTTGAATTCTACTTGCAGAGTGTTGAATAAGTTTAGACTTGTAATCAACATTCATTGGAAATTTCACTGTAGAAGTTCTAACAGTTTGGAGAAGAAACTTCAAAGAGTAAGAGAGCTCAATAATAATTAATAGACAAATTTGTGAAGAAATCAAGTACAGTCCTAAACATCACCTTGTTCCTTCAAAAGCTGATTTCCTGGCATTTTCGTTTCTTTGACTAAATTGTGTAACTTTAACGATCGAAATCGAATTAAGTGTGAACATTATTTGCTGAATGGTCTCTTGCTACCCATGTCTCAAAAATTATAAGAAAGCCTTTAAATTAATTAGAAACACATTTAAATTGTTTGGGGAATTTTATAGAAAACTAAGAAAATATGATAATGTATTAATTTAAAGTTTCACTATCATTTCAGATGTTTTACTTGAGTTTCACAGTTGTTTCACTCATGTTTTACTTACTCTTGAGAAACGTTTCACAAGAGGTTTGCTTATGTTGCCGATAAAGGGAAAAAAAAAAAAGAAATGAAAAGAAAAAGAAGTCTGAAATGAGTTTCTCTTATGTTTTGCAAATGCATCACAAGTGTTTCAAAGAAATTTTTTGAAACCTTAGAACCAGAGATTGGCAACATGTTTCCATTGATTTGAGAACGCTTCAATCGGGAATGACTTGTGAGTTTGTTTGATTTTTAAGCCCCAGGCATAGAAACAACAGGCAGTTCTTGACAATTTTGAGATTTGATAAGACTTTATGCAGATGGGTTCCATTCAAAACATAGTTTATTATTGCTGTGTTGCCAAGGGAAATAGGGTTCTTTACGCTTATAGTGGAGGAGATCAAGAAATCGAGGCACTGGTTGCAATTTGCTTAGAGAGAACCCCACCTTTTCACATATGGTATTTCGAAACGGTCGGGCAAAGGACTTATGGATTTCTAATGGAAGATGGGTATGTTTATTTCACAATTGTAGATGAAGTTCTTGGAAATACAGGGGCCTCCAGTTTCTAGAACATGTCAGGGATGGGTTTAAGAAGGTGGTGAAGAATGGTTCGAACCCCATCTGCATAGAAGAACAACTGGTGCCCATCATCTGACGTTTGATATCCTCATTAGAGAATGTATCCCGATCAGAACCTGCAGATTGGATGGCTGAGAGGCCTGCACATCAGCTTAGCCCCTCCCAGTTCAACAACCAGATGGGCAACTCAGAAGCAACAACATCTACAAAAGCACCACTGCTAGGGAAGCCTAGTAAGCATGAAAAGAAGAAGATGAAAGATATGTTAGCTGAACCTAGAGACGTCATTTCAGAGGATCATAGGAAATCTATAGATAGGGGAATCAAGATTGTTGTAGCTCCTGAATCAAACCAAGGTAGCGTATCTTCAATTTCATTGCAAAAGAGTTCGAGTTCTACGAGGATTAGAGGGAAACAACAAGCTCGTAGGATGTGGTGGTGTCACATTCGGATGGTTCTTGCAATTGATGCATTTGTCCGCTTGGTTTTGTTTGGGATTTGGTTAGGGATTTTCCACGAATTTCAGTGCATTCATTGAGATAGTTCTCTTGATCTTGAATTGGAGTGGGATTATGCTTGTGTGGTATTAATGAGCATTTCTGCAGAATCGATAGGTGACATATATGCTTTTTACAGAAAACAAAAACGGTTTTATTAAGAAATTTGCAGGAACATTTTGCTGTATATATATTACACACCTTTGTAGAGTATGGTCCCAACATCTGGGCATATGAAAAAAGCATACAAATGAAATCCAGCAGTTTAGTGTGTGATAGTAAAATTTCGTCCTTTCTGACCTGCTGCAGGACATTCCGACTCATAGAAAGATGAACAGGGTATCCCAATTCACGCCTCGCATACAAAGGTATGAACACTGCAATAGCTCCTGCAATTCTTAGTTATTCCTTATACATGTTTTCCACAGCTTTTATAGGAAAGCAATGTTGTTATCTTACATGAAAATTATATAAGACTTCCTGCTATTTCTGCATCTACATTCTAGACTTTTTTCCTCCTAAAAAAAATATAAAATAAAAAATATAAGAAATTTTGAAGTGCAAAATTATTACTTTTTCAAAATTGCCTTTCACAAACGTTCCCCAAGGGAATGCATTTCAATTCTGACAGAACATTTGAAATGCAAATCCGCCTTTTTTGAAATGCATTTCAGATGGCCCTAAGGTGTTTCTAGCTACCATGGTCAAGATGAACTATTTCACATATGTAGGTTACAACTACCATCAAGAAACATGTTTTCTTGAATGGTCTGGATCTATTACCAAAGAAATCAATCAAATACCTATCCACATTTCACAAAGCCAATTGATATTTAGTGCATTTCAAGGTCACACATTAACTAGATTTTATCATAAAACTACCCCAGGTGCCATTTTTTTAAGTTCTATATATTTCTTTATTTTTCCTTCTATTTTGAGAAACTTGGTGGTGACTCAGTTGAGTCACCCCAACTCCAGTGCAACTCATCCCAAGACTAAATGAGTTGGTGCAAGTCTTAAAACCATGCAGACAATGGCTAACCAACATAAGTCTGAGCCCAACCTCTCACCTATGGAGCCATGAACATAGAGCCCCGACTAAAGCCAACAGGTACGGATCTCTCATTCTCCACAAGCACATCTTCAGATCTCAACAATACAATGTACGGATCTATGACATGCATACAAGCTCCAATAGAATCAAGCTAAGAAACCGAACTATACAAACAGATGAACAGATCTAGAAACATACATGCTTCAACAACCCAGTTTCGATTCTACAGATAGAGAAAGGATCTAATTGAGTCCAAAAGCATGAAAACCAGATTAGACATCAATCAATCACCAAAAACACATAGAATTACACAATCTGGGTTAAAAAAGAGAACAAAAACCATCTAGCATCCAAGATTGAGAGAGACAAGGGTGAGATCTGATACAAATAGTGGGGATGGTGGTGACGATCTCTCTAAGCTTAAGCTTGTAAAGGATGGTTGTTTTACCGGCGGCATCAAGACCGACCATCAAAATCCTCATCTCCTTCTTTATGAACAGACAGCTGAACAACTTCGTAAACGTGAGCCCCATTTTCACCTACAATCCAAAGCTAAAAAAAGAAAAATATAGAGATGATCAGATCAAACAAAAGGAAAGAAAGAGATGGAAGATAGAATATCAGATCTGATTAGATCACTATAAATGAGAAGCAAACGAGAGAGAGAGAGAGAGAGAGAGAGTGGGGTTTTTTTCCAAGGAGTGGAGGGAAATGAAACATTTCGTGAGAGGGGGAAAAGAAAAAGGCAGCGCGGATTCCGCATTTTTACCTGCTACGGTCCTGCTACGATTTTAGACCGTAACTAAAAGCCAGCTAGACCGTAGCCATTGTACCATCCTTCGTAGCCCCTCCGCGTTCGCACCACGTCTGGCAGTGCTGGACGGACGGTCTTGTCGAGGGCTTTGTGAGCTCCATCATGATGCATTTGACATATCCACTCCATCCATTAATTTTGTAATTTTTTTATAGGGAATTATTCCAACATCTAGGCAAATTGAAGGTTCAATTGAACCACACCACCAATCAATGGTAGGTATTAATCTCTATTGTTTCCTACCATATGGTCCACTTGAGCATTCGATCTACTTCATTTTTTAGACTCTTGCCCTAACATTCTATTTCAAAATGGATAGACGTATTAGATGGGGAACACACATTTTAATAGGCCTCGTAGAGTCACTTATGGGGCTATCCCAGGCTAATTGAACGTGTAGAAGTGTTACCTTTTAGCTACGGTTTGGGGATCTTTGAGCTACGGTTCTAAGCCATAGAAAACTAGCTACGGTCTATATCAGTAGCTAAAAACTAGTATAGTCCGTAGCCTTTGATCATTTTTTTTAGTGAAATAAAATTTTTGAGAAAGATGACTTATTGAATTGAGTCGAGGCGTGACTGAGTCACTCGGCTTGAAATTGAATTTGCTCCCCTTGGACAGCATCCCAAGTGCAACAGGTTTCCAGAGCAATCAGCCTCCTGGATACAACGACTATGACCCAGTCTTAGAGGTGCACAGTTTAACTCGAAAGTGTTGAGTTGACTCAGCGATGAACTCAATAAAATTCTTAAACCAGAATATCAGAGAGAGTTTTATAAAAGAGAAGGATTTTCGTATTTTTCAAACATAAATCAAAAGTCATTATATAAACTCCGAAGTGGTATATAAGCACCCTTTACAAAGGGTTAGGTCTGTTGGGTTTAAACCCAAAAGGTGCGACCAACCAAAATGGACACATCTCTCTGGTTTAAAACGAAAAGGCGCAAGTGCGAGTGCACTCTCGCAAATAAAGTCCTACGAGTACCCCCCCCCCCCCCCCCACATACACACACACACCCACGCGATGTTGAGGGTCAAATATTGCATATGAGACCCCAGTTACTGCCTAGATTTATGAACATGATACTGTTTAATGACCTTCTTAATCGTGTTTGTGATGCAAGGTGTAATTACAAGCTTGGACTGAAATAAGTGTTTAAAGCACGGATTTAATGCTCAGAATTCACCAAGGCGAGGGATGGAACCCAAGGGACCAAGATCGATGGGTTTAGACGGCAGAGATCCAAGAAAATTCAGAAACTGAAGCTCAAGTGGCCTGAAAATCTTCCAGAACGCAAGATTACAGAGTTCTCATCATCCGTTTGGCTCGAAACTTCATACAGGACCTGAAGACCATATATTTACCGTACACGTCGAAATTCATCCGTTGGATCTTTGTGGAAGTGACCCAATGGACAGATCAGCTCATAAAATCTTGACTTGGGGTCCGCCTGATATGTCTCATTTTTTGTTTTAACATGTTGAATGAAGTACCAGAGAGGATGGATGGAGCGGATCTCTCGGGTACATCATGATGGACCCCACACTACACTGTGTGTACATAGGGTACACAGGCAGATGCAGTGCACCGAACCACTTAAGCCGGTCAAACTCGGTTTGATCGAGCTTCCTTCACAAAAACGGAAACATCCGTTTTTGCGTTCGCAGGGGACGAGTGGTTGAAGTCAGGTGGGCCACCATCATCACCATATTGGTGATCCAAGCCATCCAGTGCACTCAGAAGATAAAGCAGACCGTACACATGGCGGTTTTCCAGATTTATGCACGGTATGCGTGAAAACAGCGTCCGCAACATCTGATGGACGACAGAGCAGAAATTCAAGTGGGCCGCGTCAGCAACAATCCAAAACAAGCCCTCTCCGACCGAATTTTCATCCTGCATCCAGTGGATGGCGTGGATTTTACAGAAAAACAGTGGAATGGGACCCACCGACTTCAACAGCGGAAGAGGATCCGCGGCTCTGCTCGCACATCCGAGAAAACCGGCCGCGGTGGGCCGGTTTTGTGATCCCGATCACAATCGGTTGGAGGATCCAATCCATTCAAACGCACCAACAGGGGGCCGTGATCATCACCATGAAGGCCGAATCAGAGAAATCATGGTCGTTCGTCCCAAACCAGGCCAAAACGCAAACTGTTTTGCGTTTCTTTTCGCATAAGTGACTGAATTCCGTACCGACCTCCAGCAGCTATAAAAAAGGAGAGAGAGAGAACGCGGGGGAGGACATCCGATGCTAGGGGCAGCCGTGGAGGCACCATCAGGAGCAGGGAACGTCTGAGGAAAGAGAGAGAAAGAGAGAGAGTTTAGAAATTTTATTCATTTGATGTTTTTTCTGTTAATTCTTGAGAGTGTTAGCCTAGTCATGTCGGGCTAAACCTCTTAGCTGGGGCTAAGAGGTGAAGCTTGTGGCGTGATGGGTAGTGTTCTACGGGCTTGATTCATGTTATGAACAGAATTTGATTATAGTTTGATTATTAGGAATGCCTTTTGTTTTTAATGATTTATTGTGACTTAAATTACAATAGATCCGCGATGGCTTTAAGTATTTCTTCTTCCCTTTTATGTTTATGATGTCAGGAAGCCCTGTTGTTCACCATCGTCTCCTGGGCATGGTCGGATGACGGTACCCTTTCCTAACTCTCATAGCATGTTGATTGGTTGGTAATTAGTTTAATTCTGTTGTTTACTTTGCCTCTTGGGCATGGTTTGGTAATGGAATCCATTCTAATTCATATACCCTTCATCTATTGAAAACTATATCAATGGCAGTTCAGTTGATTTTCATGAATCAAGAGTAGTTCTCCCTAATCACTACAAGTAGATCCTCTGAATCCCTAGTTTCCTACCTTTGAATTTCTCTACGTTTTAGATAATTATTTTCTAAATTTCATTCAGTTTAGATTTCATCTTAGTCTAGTTCTAGTTCTACTTAGTTTCAAAATACGTACAGGTTTCAGTCCTTGTGGATTTGACCTCGGTCTCACCGAGTTTTATTACTACATCACAACCTATACTTGGGGAGTGAACAAGTTTTTGGCGCCGTTGCCGGGGATTGACGGTTACGTTTTTTTGGGATTAACTAGTTTTAGGATTAGTTTAAGATTAGAATTTTCTAATTTTAGAATTTTTTTTTCTATAAACTAATCTGTTTTCTTGTTTTGTAGGATTTTGACATAAACTTCTAATTTGGTAATCTCTTTCTAATTTCTCTACTTTTCTATTTTTTTTAGAATTAGGATTTTAGTTTTAGAAACTTTCTTATTCTAGGTTTCATTTTTAAAAACTAACTTTCTATTTTAAAATTTTTTTCTATATCTAGGATTTCATTTATTTTAGAAAATTTTCCCTTTTTTGAAACTAACATTACTTTCTTAAGATTAGTTTTTTTTTTTTTTTTAGAACTTTCTAACTTTAGGTTTAGAACTTTCCTAATTATTTTTTAGAATTTATTTTATTTTTAGGAACTAATTTATTTTTAGAACTTTCCTCTTTTGTTTTTAGAAACTAGGTTAGTTGTTTCCCTTTTTAGAGGCTCTTTCTAATTTTAGAAACTAACTCATCTTTCCTTTATTTTATTTTTAAAAACTTTCTTTTTTAGGAATTAGTTTATTTTTAGATTTTTTTTTTTTTAATTTTTAGGTTTAGATTTTCTATTTTAGAAACTTTTCAAATTTTAGGGAATTTTACCTTTTAGAAACTAACTTAGCTTCTAGGTTTAGGGAACTTTCCTTTTTAGAAACTAACTTTCTATTTCAATTGTAGGAACTTTCTAACTATGTCTCAATCTAGAAGCACAATGTGAAGAAGGTTATCATAATTCGCTTGTGGCAGAAACTGAAATTATGAATGAGGAATTGGATTCCATTAATGAGCAGATGGTTCGATTTCCCGATGAGTCGATCTCGATGACTGTCCAAAGGAATGATCAAGAGACGTGGGTGTCATTCAAATATAATGATAGTGACACACTTCACTCACATGACATACATGATTACACTGATGAGGTAGAGGTTAGTTTATTCGAACCTCAACCCAATCTAGGAATATAATGTGAGGAATGTGATCCCATCCTAAGTTCACACTGCACAGAACTAGATGATGATGAGTATTGGGATTCAATCTTAAGTGTGGCCCCTGCCAATGATCAAGAGGTTCAGGAAGTTGCCAACCATAATGATGTACTCCACCTGTCTGAAATGATTGATTTAAATGTGGAGAATGAACCACTTTCACCTAATCCTTCCAACCCTTGTGATACATGTTTGGACCACTGCCCTGAATTGAATGATGATATGATTCGGGCAATGGACGATTTGCTTGATATAACTCTGGAATTTGAAACTACCCAGTTAATGCTACAATCTGAGCTACACACTTTAGACGATTCAATGCTTCCACTGAGAAGCTTCAATGACCAGAGTCTTCACATCAATTCTTCACCTATTAATTGTCTATCTGTCTGTGAAGGGCAAGAGCAAGCGAGCATGCGTCCATCTACTTCAAAAGACGATGGAATCCTTAGGCTCATCATCGCAGATTTCGATACAGGAGACGAGTCACTCCCAACTGACTTTCCCACATCTTTGAACTCATGCTTGGCACACCTTGTGGATCCCAACGACCTCATGATACAAGAAAAGGTGGATTCCTTACATGACACCACCTCGGTGGTTGTCACAGATCAAGCGCACCCTTACTCTGAAGCCACTTCTTCCCCAGATCCTAATTATTTACCATTAAAGGAAGATGAGCTGAAATTGAAACCGAAGTCTAGAACTTTGGAATGTGTTGAGGCTACATCACTTCTGGTGAAGTTTTCTAAACTTTATCTATTTATAGTCTCTGATTCACCATGGGATACTAACGTTGAAACTTCTTCTGTCACAGGTGAATCGTATATACTTTGGATACCTCAAGCAATTCATTGGAAAAATTCCTATGAGGTACATAAGTCTCTTTGGAAAGTCATGCTCCAGGGCGCCCAAGCCTATTGCAAAAATGGCTTTTGGATGATCCTGTTGAGGAACTTACTGAGAAACTTATCAAGATATTGGCCAGAAGAGGAACCTTGTGGCATGATCGAGTAGTTTTTCATTGCTTTCATAAGACTAGGGTAGTTTGTTTTATATTGTTTTAGGATAGACGGTAAACATAGCGCTCCTGGGAGGCAACCCAGCTTTTCATTTCATTTTCCTAGTCAGTTAATTTAATGTTTGTGGGTAACATTGCTGCAAACCCTCACGAGACTACAACTCGTCCACTAGGGGCAACCTAGGGGTTTAAAGGCTTGTTGCATATGCTAAATGCAATCGAAAGCACCTGCAAAAGTGGTATAGGTAGGATTTTGTTTTGTTATTTTTGTTGGTTTCACTCTTGTACTGACCTGCTCTCTCCCAGCAATCTCTTGAAAAACCTCTCTCGATTCGTTATCCAGGTACTATCTTCCCATCACTTTTTCTTTACTGTCGTTGTCCCATGTGCATTGCATGTCTATATCTTTTACATTGAGGACAATGTAGATTTTAGGTTGGGGGTGGGAGATTAGGTAACCTAATCAGTGTTTTCTTGGTCTTGAGCAAAAATTGTGAAAATTTTTAATTTTTCTAGAATTTCTTATGAAGACAAAGTGATTTTGACGGCCATCTTGGATTTAGAATTTCAAGATATGTGATGTTGGTAATTTATGACTCTCGGATTTAGTGTCTGTTAGATTTCACAGTTAAGTTTGAATTGTTAATCCATGATTAGAAGTTTTAAACATTGATTGAGTCATGATTCCACATGCCACATCTCGCTTATACATTAAGGTTTCAGCCAATATTGAAGGATTAACTTGGTAATCACTAAGCATGAAAGGAACCAACCTAAGAAAATTGAATGAATTGGGCGAATGGTCTTCACCATAGGTTTGCTCCCTGTTGGTGTAGATTTAATTCCCCATAGATGATATGTGAAAAGGGATGGGTGTACAATCTTCACCAGAGGTTTGCTCCCTATAGGCGAGGATGTGATTCCCCTTCTTGGCGTTACTTCTAATGAAAAAATCAAAAGCTATAAGAATGAAAGAATGATCCATGAGGAAAGTTTTAAGTTAGGTTTTGGTTATCATGATTTTTCTTGTTAGTTATCAATGTTATCATGAAATTGACGATTGAATCATTTAATGATGATAAGTCGAGATTGCACCCATGAGACTCAATGTTTATAATTTCTTCTGATTGATGGATTAATATTTTGAAGTTGATTATAAAGTCTACCGTGAGCTTGATTCCCAACATTCATGCATCTTAGAATTCTCATATTTTGATTGTTTTCATAAATCACTCGAGTTTTTAGAAATTGTCCTGTAGTTCTCAACTTATTAATTTTCGCATATTTTGCTCGGGACTAGCAAAATGCTGGTTGGGGGTTGTGTTGAGGGTCAAATATTGCATATGAGACCCCAGTTACTGCCTAGATTTATGAACATGATACTGTTTAATGACCATCTTAATCGTGTTTGTGATGCAAGGTGTAATTACAAGCTTGGACTGAAATAAGTATTTAAAGCATGGATTTAATGCTCAGAATTCACCAAGGCGAGGGATGGACCCCAGGGGACCAAGATCGATGGGTTTAGACGGCAGAGATCCGAGAAAATCCAGAAACTGAAGCTCAAGTGGCCTGAAAAACTTCCAGAACGCAAGATTGCAGAGTTCTCATCATCCGTTTGGCTCGAAACTTCATATAGGACCTGAAGACCATATATTAACCGTACACGTCGAAATTCATCCGTTGGATCTTTGTGGAAGTGACCCAATGGACAGATCAGCTCATAAAATCTTGACTTGGGGCCCGCCTGATATTTTGATATGTCTCAATTTTTGTTTCAACATGTTGAATGAAGTACCAAGAGGATGGATGGAGCGGATCTCTCGGGTACATCATGATGGACCCCACACTACACTGTGTGTACATAGGGTACACAGGCAGATGCAGTGCACCGAACCACTTAGCCAGTCAAACTTGGTTTGACCGAGCTTCCTTCACAAAAACGGAAACATCCGTTTGTGCGTTCGCAGGGGACGAGTGGTTGACGTCAGGTGGGCCACCATCATCACCATATTGGTGATCCAAGCCATCCAGTGCACTTAGAAGATAAAGCCGACCGTACACATGGCGGTTTTCCAGATTTATGCACGGTATGCGTGGAAACAGCGTCCGCAACATCTGATGGACGGCAGAGCAGAAATTCAAGTGGGCCGCGTCAGCAACAATCCAAAACAGGCCCTCTCCGACCAAATTTTCATCTTGCATCCAATGGACCGCGTGGATTTTGCAGAAAAACAATGGAATGGGACCCACCGACTTCAACAGCGGAAGAGGATTCGTGGCTCTGTTCGCACATCCGAGAAAACCGGCCGCGGTGGGCCGGTTTTGTGATCCCGATCACAATCGGTTGGAGGATCCAATCCATTCAAACGCACCAACAGGGGGCTGTAATCATCACCATGAAGGCCGAATCAGAGAAATCATGGTTGTTCATCTCAAACCAGGCCAAAACACAAACTGTTTTGCGTTTCTTTTCGCATAAGTGACTGAATTCCGCACCGACCTCCAGCAGCTATAAAAAAGGAGAGAGAGAGAATGTGGGGGAGGACATCCGATGCTAGGGGCAGCCGTGGAGGCACCATCAGGAGCAGGGAACGTCTGAGGAAAGAGAGAAAGAGAGAGAGTTTAGAAATTTTATTCCTTTGATGTTTTTTCTGTTAATTCTTGAGAGTGTTAGCCTAGTCATGTCGGGCTAAACCTCTTAGCTGGGGCTAAGAGGTGAAGCTTGTGGCGTGATGGGTAGTGTTCTACGGGCTTGATTCATGTTATGAATAGAATTTGGTTATAGTTTGATTATTAGGAATGCCTTTAGTTTTTAATGATTTATTGTGACTTAAATTACAATAGATCCGCGATGGCTTTAAGTATTTCTTCTTCTCTTTTATGTTTATGACGTCAGGAAGCCCTGTTGTTCACCATCGTCTCCTGGGCATGGTCGGATGACGGTACCCTTTCCTAACCCTCATAGCATGTTGATTGGTTGGTAATTAGTTTAATTCTGTTGTTTACTTTGCCTCTTGGGCATGGTTTGGTGATGGAATCCATTCTAATTCATATACCCTTCATCTCTTGAAAACTATATCAATGGCAGTTCAGTTGATTTTCATGAATCAAGAGCAGTTCTCCCTGATCACTACAAGTGGATCCTCTGAATCCCTAGTTTCCTACTTCTGAATTTCTATACGTTTTAGATAATTATTCCACAATTATTCTCTAAATTTCATTCAGTTTAGATCTCATCTTAGTCTAGTTCTAGTTCTACTTAGTTTCAGAATACGTACAGGTTTCAGTCCTTGTGGATTCGACCTCGGTCTCACCGAGTTTTATTACTACATCACAACCCTATACTTGGGGAGTGAACACGCGAGTACACTCATATCGCAACAGCACCCACACCCGTGCCCACGCCTAGCCCAGCCCAGCCCGGCTCATCCCGTCGTGCACGCGCACGCGCACACGCACAAGCATACGGACACGGACACGTACACGGACTTGGACTTGGCTTGGCTCGGCATAGCACGGGTCGGCACGACACGGTTCGGCTCAGCTCGGCTCGCCGCGCACGCGCGTGTGGTCAATGGCATAGATTCCCCCCCCCCCCCCCCCCCCCCCACAAACACACACACACCACACAGGGGACCAAATTCACATGAGGATTTATATTGTGGGGCTCAAGCCCAAGGCAAAAAGCCTATCTTATATACAAGAGGATTTACATTGTCAGATCCGATGTGGGACAAAACCCACAATCCAAAAACACCAAAATTTAAATGTGAAGGGAAACCACGAAAATTTGAAAATCAAAATTTAATATTATTTTAAAACAAAATAGAACATAAGAGGGTTAGGGACGAATCCACCATTAAAACAGGGCCACCTTCTTGATCAGTTGCTGGAAGTTCTTACATCCAAGAACAAGAACAAAACTGCTCACTGTCAGCCCTTCAAACAAGAAACCTTTTCTGAGTACTTTAGTGAAATAGGGTGCTAAACCACACCGTGGCTCGGAAGCCACACACAGACCAACCCCGAAATTTCCTCACGTAAACAGGGCTGAGCAAGCTGTGTTTCTACCCGAGTAAGATTCCTCCTTCCGCTAGAAACACATCAGGAAGATCTATAAAAGCCTGAGAGATAGAGCCATCCAATCCATGCACCGGGAGGAAGAGAGCTTTGGATGAGAGTCTGGTCCATCCAGACCCTCTGTCCGACCAGCAAGAGGAGAGAGAGGAAGAAAGAAAGAAACGTGAGAAGAGCAGCGGGCAGTCCTTTGCTAGACGTGGCAGCAAGGAAGAAAGAAGAAAAAGAAAGAGAAAGAGAAAGAAAAGAAAGGAAAGGAAAAGAAAAATAAAGAAAGGAAAGAAGAAGAAAGAGAAAGGAAAGGAAAGAAAGAGAGAGAGAGAGAGAGAGAGAGAGAGAGAGAGAGAGAGAGAGAGAGAGAGAGATTGTTGTGCTGAGTCGACTCACCGAGTCCTAGGACTTGGTCGGCGCCAGGTTTGAGTCAGTTTTGGGTCCTGCAATACTAAGAACCTTGGTGAGAAGCGTTCATCAGACGAAGTTATAGGATTGACGAACTACTTTAAATAAGGTAAATTATGTAATTACCTAATGTCTTGATTCAAGTTTTACTAAAATAGTAATTAGTTAAGCCTTATGCCTAGGCCATAGACATAACCATAGATTTAATTCTAACCTCGTAAACCTTGTGGATCTTATGATATAGGATAAGATTAAATGTGAAGGAGTATGCAAGAACACCTAGCATCGAATGACAATTCGACTTTAAAAGTGAGGGTTTTATCCTTTAGGCTTACATTAATTTAAGTTATTATATTTACCTTGCCCTTATATGTCATCATGTTGTTTCATTTTGCCTTTACATGTTTTCATGATTTTTCTATTTTGCCTTTAACATGCCTTTGAGTTACTTTGGATTCTTCGTGTAATTATATGTTTTACCATCAATTATTTACCCTTTAAGATTGTAGTATAATGTTGTTTACATGAGATCTTTATGAATTTATGTAGGGCCATGGATACAAGCCTTACCCTTGTCTTTATCAATTTATTGAGTTGACCCTTGCCTCTCTCCTCTTATTGAGTTGGGCATTACCACTCTTCTTATTATTGAGTTGGCCATTGCCACTCGTCTATCTGTTGAGTTAGCCATTGCTACTCTTCTTTTATTGAGTTGACCATTGTCACTCTCCTCTATATTATGTTGGTCATTGCCACTCTTCTCTTTATTATATTGGCCTTGTGCTATATATCTATAAGGCTTGGGCATATGTCTTGATATTCCAACACTCCCATAATTCAATCTATCTCTCTATAAGTGCAAGTGATGTATAAGATGTATCACAACTAGTGATTCACATATCCTGTCATGGACGTAATGTGCTCTGGGTAGAGACCCTCTTGGTCGTCACGTAATTCTATGAATTTTTAGGTAGTAGTGCACAAATCAATGTGTGTAATTTGCAAATGCAGTGTCACATCACTTCCTGGATTGGATGTCGCAAATAGTCGCTCCATGATCAAATCGTGTCACGTAATTCACCTGGCTCATGTGTTGTGCGCCTTGAGGTGATCATGTAAATCCATAGTAGCATTGGCCATGCTAGCAAATATCAGTAGTTATATGATGCGGGTCGAGCCAGATTTTCTATAAATCGTATTCCACATTGTGATAATCGCTACGTATGTGAGCCTCACACACTTGGCTAGGCATGAATCCTGATATCCTTATATTAGTGGACTACGGGACATATCAGAACCCTTATATTACTTTTATAAATCTCTTAAATTATTGTTAATCTTAAAAGATAATCATTACTATGAGTAGGGCGTTGACTCTCTCCAACCGTATATATGATGCATGTGATGTACATATTGAAGACCTAAAGAACCATCTCCCTATGGAAGATTACACTGAAAGGATAAGACGATAACTTTATGATCTAACTTTATACTTTCGCTGCGAACTCTGATAATGTAATAAGCTTCCATTGAGAAGACATTTGATTATTTAATGAATTCTTTTACTCTGATAAAATAATCATTACAGAGTTGATTTTATTCTTGTGAATGATTACCTTCATGAATGTACCTGGATATGATCCAAATGAAAAAAATGATGTGATTTTTAAAGCATCCAAGTTTTACATTATTAACACGCGGTTTTCTAGGGCACGAGTACAAATTCTGGTCGTGAAAATTTAGGATGTTACAGAAAATTTGGGAGAGATTAAGAGAGAAAGAGAGAAAAGAAAAAAAGATTATGGAGATTAAGAGAAAAGAGAGAGAGCTTGAGAGAGAACTAGGGGAGATCAAGATGTTAAAAGGAAGAGAAAAGAGAGGAGAGTATAAAGGATATTAAGGGTGGATAAGAGCTTGGTGGGCCATCCGATCACTGATCCAACTGTTCATCCTTCGTTGTGGTGCATGGGAGGATCAAAACTGTCCCTTTCTTTGTGATTTATCTATTTTTGATAGGCCCATGAGGGTTAGACCTACCTTGATCATGTATGGTATGTATGGTGGACCCCGTAGTACCAGGGGGTCACTCCGATGGCCGGATTTCCTTCCCTTGCTTTTTCTTTCCATTCACTTTCCATTTCTTTTCCTTTGATGACTTTGTGGGGCCCACAAGTGGGCCATACTGTTGGAGAGCGTGCTTTGCACACTATCACAACGTGGACCACCTTGTGTGGCCCACCATGATGTTTATTTTCCATCTAACCTATTTATTAGATCACACATATTTGGATTGTGGAAAAACGCTAAGATTGAGTTGATGGATGGTTCGGATCTCTCACGTGGATCCCACCTAAATGTTCATTATATATATATATATATATATATATATATATTATATATATATATATATATAATATATATATAAAAGAAGTCCAGAAGCTGAACGTTCTCAGCGTCAGAGACGCTGGAATAGTCCAGCATCATTACGCCATCAATGCATAGAGGAAGAATTGGGCCTCCGCTCGTGGGCCCCACCATGATTCATATGTTTCATCCACTCCATACACTAGATTCTCCGTCGTATTTTGGCCATTGATCTCAAAGCTTAAACCTATCCATATATCAGGTGGTTCACACCATAGCAAACTAACAAGCTAAAAAGCCCAACATCATTGACGCCCTCTTCATGAGCTGAGAGAGTGGATTTCCACTCATAGGACCCACTGTGATGTATTTCTTAGATCCACACCATCCTTATGCCTCCTGGATCATTTTAGCAGTGAGCCCAAAAATAAGGACGATCCAACTGTAACGGCCCAAATTTTGGACTAAAATGTAGTCCATTACAATAACCCACCTAAGACTTGTATCTACCTCCAACTTTGAGATGGGCCATAATATGAACTAACAAAATTAACGAATGGAGTGGATTTATCCTGAACCACACCTGGGCCCCACACTTAGATGGTGCGTGTGCACAAGGGGTGCGCACTCACACAACACCAAGATTTAAAGCCCCTATCAAAACGCGTTTGACCGGGCTGTTCACGACGTCATCCTCCTTTTTCGCTCCCGCTTTAGGAGATTCAAATCCAGCCTCAAGTCGCAACTACGGACGGAGATGGGACCCACCACCAACGGACGATGATCAGATCTGAACCGTTCATCAGACGCAATCCCCACCTCTGAACAAAATCTGATGATTCTCGCCCAAAAAGAATTGGAGAGGTCCCCACCTCATCGGATGGACGAGACTGCACACCAAGAAGAGTGACGAGATGAGGAACTATGCACCGTCGCACGTCGCCAGATCAGAGACAATCTGGACCGTCAGATCTTGAAGGATAACAATTCCGATCCTTCCCGACAAAGGAGGAGCCGGACCAAGCAAGGGAGAGGAGATGCATTTTCGTCTTCCTATCCAACACTTCCCCTTTGTGGAAAAAAGCTTCTCGAAAGAACGTGGATAAAACCATCCAGGCCATCAATCCTAGGAGTCAGGGCTCGTCGGACAGCAAATCTAGACCGTCCAGGAAAACCAAGCGAGCAAAGAAAGGTCGCAGTGAAAGTTACCACGAAAATGAAACCCATCTGCCCGAGCTAGCATTAGACGGCAGGTACTTGTCATACTGATCAAAACCGCTACGTGATGGCCCACATAAAGATTATGAAAGGAAGGAAGAGATTGAAAATAATCAAGAAAAATAGAAACTACAAGATCAGAAAACAGATGTGTTGCTCGTTCTGCACTCCACGCCAAACGAATTAATGCCATTTGTTTTGCACACCACCTACATAAGGGCTGCGCAGGAAGGCTTCAGAAGCCTAGACGCACTATAAAAGCTCCCCACCACCGTTCGGAAGATGCACAAAAATGAGAAAGAAAGAAGGAAGAAACCGAGTGAAGGAGAAGAAGAAAGGAAGGAAACCCGGTGCGGAAACTCGTCAACAATAATCCAGGCCGGTAATGTAAGCTCCTTCCTTCCTCCTCCATTCTTATTCTCATGATTTTCCCCTCCTTCAAACTCCCTAATTAAGATAGTGAGAAGTTCTCCCTGATGAAACCGAGTTAACTCGATGGAAGAACATGCCAAGTCTTGAAAACTAGATGGTGTAACTTAGAGTCTCTAACGTTCACTCTGGTTAAATCCAAAAACAGGTAAATCACAATAAAGGATTGATTCTAAATTACCCCAAATGTTTAACTATAGAGGGCATTCAGACAACTAAGTTGAGGGATTCTTTTAAGCTTACCTTGATTTAAGTAGATATAATTCATCCTGTCTCTTACATGCTTTGCTTTCATGCTACTATGATCTTCTCCCTACAATCGTTCAATTTACTACCAACAATTAATTACCTTTGTGAATTATGGTATGATGATAATCACGGGTGATCTTTATTATTTTTGGGGTGATGGATACAAGCTTTGCCCTTGCCTTTACCAATTTTGTTGAGTTAGCTCTTGCTATTCTTCTCTTTGTTGAGTTGGCCATTGCCACTCTCCTCTTCGTTGAGTTAGCCATTGCTACTATCCTTCTTATTTTGTTAGCCTTATGCTATCTACCTTTATGGCTTGGGCATGTGTCTTAGAAGTTCAAAACTCTCATGATTCAAATTATCTCGTTATCAATGCAAGCGATGTGTTAGAGGTATCACAACTAGTTTTTCAAATATTTATCGTGGACATAATGCGTTACGGTAGCGGCCCTCTTAGTTGGCACGTAATTCAGTGGGTTGGTTGGCATGGTGCACAATCGATGTAAGTAAATTGTCATGCGTGTTACATAACTTCACGGGATTGGATGTCGCAAATAATCGCTCCATGAATACATCGTGTTATGTAAATCCTCCAACCATGTTGTTGTGTCGCCTTGAGATGTTCACATAAATCCACGTTAACATTGGATACACCAATGAATCTCCGTAGTTATGGGATGTGTGGCGAGTCGGGTTTTCTATTAATTGTATTCCACCTTATGATGTTTACTACGTATGATGAGCTGCATAAGCTTCGTTACGCATGTATTTATATATATTGGTTGTGCATATTGATACCCCTCGTAGTAGTGGAGTACGAGATGTATCAGAAGACTTACATTGCTTTTATGAATCTTTTGAATTATTGTTAATCTTAATGGATAACCATCATTATGAGTAGGGCATTGACCCTCTCCAACCAAATAGATGATGCATGTGACATATAGGCAGAAGACCTAGAGGACCATCTCCCTATGGAGGATTATACTGAATAAATAGGAAGATAGTTTTATGATTCAGCTTTATTTATTTTCACTGCATAGTTTTATAATTCATTTTTATTTATTTATTTCCCATTGAGAGAGCATTTGACAAATTTATTTAATTCTCTTATTATGGAATGATAAATACAGTTGGTTCTACTCTCGTGAATGTAATTGGATGTGATCTAGATGAAAAGAAAATCAAGATGAGACTTTGAAACATTTAAATCTTTACATTATTAACACTCAGTTTACTTTGGCTGTGAAAATTCAAGATGTTACACCAACCATCAGGTGGACCACATCAAAGGCAACAGTGGGGAGTGGGAGCACCTCTCATATTAGCATGACTGACGTGGATAGGGGCATCCCAACCGTGGACCCCACCTTAATGTATATATTTAATCAACACCATCCACCATCTTTTGCAGATGATTTTAGGCCATGGGACGAAAAATTAGCCATATCCAAGTCTCGAGTGGACTACATAGAGGGGAACAATTCATGTATGTTGAAACCTTCCAAGGCCCACCATGAGGTCCCTGTTCATCGAAACGAGCCTAAATCAAGACCATTGGCCTCCAATCTAGCTGGGCTACGCGGTGGATGGGTCAGATTATCCACTCGGGGTCCACCTTAATGTTGTGTCCAAACAAAAATGCATATATATATATATATAATAATAATAAAAAAAAAAATTTGTTGTTAGAGGGTGGTAGACGCCCAATAGGGGCATGGATTGGGGCCCACTTGTGGGACCCTCGTGATGTATGTGATTTATCCACTATGTTCATCCGTCTTGTCAGATCATTTTAGTCCATGGGCTAAAATTTCGAGCTGATCTGAATATCAGGCGAACCGCATGAAAGGTAACAATGTCTGACTATTGAAACATTTCAAGGGGCACGATGAGCTCCCTGTTTGTCCAAACTAGTAACAATTAAAGCCTATTGGACTCCTCTTGAGCTGGCCCATTCGATGGACAGATCGGATCGTCCAAATGGGGCCCACCTTGATGGTGGAATTCAAAAATGTATTATATATATATATATATATATATATATATATATATATATATATATATATATATATAAAATAAATTAAAACCCTAGCTCTGGCGTTGTTGCAAGGTCCAGAGGGTGGGCGGACGCCCACCAGGGCCTGGAGTGGGGGCCCACTCGTGGGACCCACCATAGTGCATGTACTTTAACCATGCTGCCCATCTATTTTGCCAAATCTTTTTAGGATAGGAGCCCAAAAATCTGGCCGATCTATATCTCAGGTGGGCTTCGCTGTAGGAAACAATGAGGGCAATGGTGTCTATTGTTGAAACCTTCCTTAAGCCTCTCTGATGTTTATTTCCCAGCCCACTAGGGCTATGGGGCCCATTTTAGGGTCCCACCTAGAGGGATGTGTTGGGTACTCTGTCATCAATCTTGGTAGGGGCGTGGTGCTTGGATTTAAGTGGGCCATATCGTGAAAACAGAGCGGGTGAGTGCCTGCCATTGGAAATCTTCCTAGCTAGGCTCACTGTAATATTTAATTATTATCCAACCTGACTTAGGGGCCCGCCATGGTTCCACCTTGATATAGATGTTCTTTCCAAACCGTACATCTGTTTTATTATGTCGTTTATGTGTGCAGGCCCAAGTATGGGGCCGATTCTAGTCTCAAGTGGGCCATGACACATAGACCTTTACATTTCTAGTAATGCCTACTATTCGAGTCTCACTCTTTGTATATGATGTGCCAATTACGGCCGAATATTGCGTGATATGTATGATAACATGCTAGTGTACTTTACCTAATAGGACACTAATAACATGCTTAGTGTAATGATATCATGCCCAGTTATGTGCCCATACACATCATTTGTATGCATGTTGTGGATGAAGATTGATTATAGCATACACCTTTCGGCATAAGATACTTAGGGGACCCCATATGAGATAAGGTTTCCCCACATGATCACACGATACGCGCAGATTTGGTGCATGAGTTCGATGGTATGACTCATACATTTCGCATCTTGTATGTCATGATCACATTACACCCTAGCGAATTAGGGTTGTGGCCTCCACAGACATATCATGGATGACTGGATTGGATATCAAAAATATATGTTCTATTATTAGGGGGTTATGGATGTCCTTGGGTGAAAGTCCCTAAACCCTTGTGGTACCAGTAGGATACTTTAACATCAAGACCGAGTGGATAACAGGAGCGCCTGAGTGTCAAATACAAGTAGGTCACGTCTCCCACTATGTCATAGTCTGTTGAAAGAGGTTATGACCTTATCCGCCCGAGGGTAGGGGGCTATAAGCTAGGTTATATCTGACTAGCTCGTACATGGGTCCGCTATCAGTGAGCCGGGTGGGCATTGGCATATCACTGACAATACAGATAGTGAGGTCTCTTCCACTCACTTGTTCCTATGCATGATGGGGCGGCAACCAATGTTGGAGTATAGTAGACCCCATTTATGTTTCCAAATATGAACCGTACTGATACGTGGACTAATTAAGGATTGACATGTTTGTGTTGCATCTCTAGAATATGACACTTGGTCATGTAGGCCTTGCATTGCATTACGTTGGTATGGCTAACAACATTCATGGACTTGCCAGCTTAGCCCTCCATCATCTTTCACATATTCTAATATTTGTATTATTGTCATATACATTGTGCACACACACACGCACTCTATTGAGATCGTAGGAAGCTTATGCACGTTTGTTTATGCTACAGGTGATGCTAGGGCGTATTAGTAGCATTGAGCCGAGAGCATCAACTTGATCTTTTGAGTTTTGATTACATCTTATATTTTCTTTCTAGCATTGTACTCAAAGATTTTATTAGTGGATATGTGGTAATGATGTTATTTTGTGACTTATGTACACTTGTGGTTATGCTCCTTTACAAAAAAAAAAAAATCACCCTGAAAATCCTCCTTGTAGGATCCCAGGATTGAAACATGGCGTACGGGAGCTAGGATCTGAGAATGGGGTACTATGGAGGCTGACGACACTAGATTCGACAGTTGGAAATTTTGTGAGCCCAATTCTCGAGTTTGGTGCATGACAAGGACAGTTCACATCAAAGGTCAACCCCTAATGATGACCACATTGAAGGCGAGCTCTGCTTGATAGACGACCCACTTTGATGTTGGGCTTTGCATAATGGACGAGCCACATTAAAGGTGGGCCTGCATGATGAATGACCACTTCAAAAGTGGGCCTAACATGATGGATAGCCCACATCAAAGGTAGGCCTTGCAACATGGATGGTCCACATTGAAGGTAGGCCCCACAGGTTAGACAGTTCACATTGAAGACAAGGCCAAGGTGGGCCAGATCAAAGGTTGGGCCCACATGACGGACGATGGATATTAAGGGTGGTCCGAATACTTGAGGGATAAGTGCTTATGTGATACTAGAAACCAAACATACTTAAAAAAAAAAAAAAAAACTTTTCATTTCATACGCATGTTGTTTACCAAACACACTTATTTATTGAATAAGTAGAAACCAAGATAAGTCACTTGAGGCATAAATAGTTTACGTAAAGTAGCTTACGATCCAAACAACTCATAATAATCTAAATGATAAACATTAAAATACCAATCTAGAGTTAAAGCCATGCAGTTAGAATTTTCACAATTCTAATTTACGTTAAATACATAAACTCATGCATGGTGGTTATCTAATATAGTAATAACCCATTTTACATTAAGGGAACTTCAAGGGGTATTCGATGATGCGGAATAAAACAATTCATTATTCTTTCCACCATTATTTTATGATACATTAGTCAATATGAATCATCTTTTCTTAAGACAATCAATTATACATAGCATGCTAGGTTGTAGCAATGACATCTCACAAATATTCCTGCATTCATAAGTGGTATTTTCACCTTAGATTTTTTAATTATTCTTGTGGGCTTCCAATAGCATATTTCAAACTGAAAAGACGAGCTATCGATGTCTTAGAGGGGGGTTAATAGGATAATACCAAATATTTTGATATAATACAGAATAAATTATAAACAATTAATCTCAATTGCTTAGAGTATTGAAACCTTGATTCCAAATAATTCGTAGGACAACCCTCACCTAAAAGATTTAGGCAGGACAACTTCATTTCATAACCTATTTGAGATCAATCTTTCAAACTTACAAAATATAAAAATAAATAAAGCATTTACAATAAAGAGATAATCAATCACAACCAATGCACAAAGAGTTATAGTGGTTCGGTGCTTAAACTCACACCTACTCCAGTCCCAAATTACTACCCTCGTAATTTTGACTTTCATTATTTCAAGGTTTTCATAGGATCAACTTAACAACCTGATACAGTTCTTGTAATTTCCATGGTCTATCACAACAAAACCCACTTTGTGATTTTCATGGGCATACCACAGAACAACCCGCTGAGATTTTCAGGCTATCTTAGAAAAACCCAAATAAAATAAAAGTAAATACAAGGTACTTATCTTCAAATGTTGATTCGAAGATGTAACCGAATCTTGATTGCAACAATCTTCTTTATTAGGGAATTAATGTAGTAGTATATGTTCAGCCTGAAAGAATAAAAATGGATATAAAGTATTTTCAATAAAACAAAACCCTAATGATGCAAATTCAATTCTCTAAATCTCAAGTAGATTATGAAGAACTCTCTTAAATATGATTTAAAAACTAACTTGAGAAAGAGAATAGAAATGTTAAACAAATATTAGAATTGCCATACAATTAGCTTGAAGAGGACCTGAATTTCTCTCTGACTTTGAGAAGGTTATTCACTAATTTTTGTTGTTAAAATGAATGAAAGAAGACTTCTATTTATAGCTAAAGGATTTGAAAATTTGATCAGCTCGATTTTTGGTTCGGCTAGCCAGATTTCAAAGATTGTGATCCAATGACTCTCGGATTTCACTGGATAAGAAAATAAAAAATTCAGCTGGTCGAATCTCCATTTCGGTTGGCTGAATACAGGGTTTGGCTCGCCCAAATTTTTTGGAATCTAAAAAGCTGCATTACTGGAAACTTGACCAAACAAAACTCAGGCTGGCTGATTGTCAAGTTTGGCTGGGTGAACCCAGAGTTGGGTTAGCTGAACTTGCCATGGAAAATTTAAGCATTACTGTAAACTTGCCCGAATTATGTTGAGTTAGCCGAATATTGTTAGGCTAGTCGAACCTGAAGTTGGGCTAGCCGAACTTCAGTGATTTTACATGGTATATGTTATACTAACGGCTAAAATTTAAGAACACCTAACCTAGGGTCATTTTAAGGTTATACCACCCGATGGTTGACAAATACAGAGTGCTTTAGTCTTAAACCATGCAAAGTCTTTTAGGCTTGAGATGTTGAGTCGACCTTGAGATGTTGACCCTGTCTTTAAGTGATTTTCTTGAGTTGCTGAAGAATACTAGAGTGTGCTTGTGATCCATCTGGAACTACAAAATTTGACAATATTAAATGTGCTTTAAGTATAAGCACTTACAATCCCCCTTTGTCAATTTCATGACAAAACACAACCATACACAACTCATCATATACATTACAATATCTCATGGACTCATCATATAATTATGAAGCTTTTGTTCAAGAGAACATCTGTACACCACCTGTAGTACATTCACTTGAAGCTCTCCCTTAGAATAATCATATGTAGCCCCCCCCGAGCACTTAGCCAAACACATGCACAAAAAAAAATAAAAAAAATAATCCCAATTCCAATTCCAAACATTCATTTCATGCAGCAGTGATCATAAACCCCAAAACCCCCCCCCCCCCCCCCCCCCCCCCCTCCTTTTCATGATTTGACAAAGGAAGATGTAATGAAAAAGATGCACAGATGGAAAGATGAATGAAGTATAATTGAAATAATCTATGTAAGCAATATCAATTAAACATGCTAACACGTATGAAAATATGAAGCAAATAGTCCAAGACATAAACTTAAATTATTACAAATTATTTAGACTTAGATGAAAATGGAGTAGGTATCTTAAGATTAATGGTTTTCAGGCTCTTGCTTAGCCAAAATCCAACTATCATCAACTAGTGCTTCATTTACGTTAGCCGATTCTATTTGGAAACTAAAGCAAACATAATCGCAAACATTTTCTAATTGTCTTCTGGTTTGAACACCAGAAAGAGGGTTACCAAGTATTTGATATGTTGGATGGTCTTTTACCAACTTTGATTCAGTAGAATCTGATTTGGATGATAGTTCACTTTGATGAATCATAATAACATCATCATCATCATTATCTTGGTGACAATTGGGATTGATCGGTCCGAACTTGCCAGGGAAAATTCAATCATTGTTGTAAACTTGACCGAATTATGTTGGGTTAGCTGAATATTATTAGGTTGGCCCGAACCTGAACTTGGGCTATCTGAACTTCAGTGTTTTTACATAATATATGTTATACTTACAACCAAAATTTAAGAAACCTAACCTAAGGTCATTCTAAGGTTATACCACCTGATGGTTGACATATACAGTGTTTTAGGGCCTGTTTGTTAAATCTGAAATCCGAAGTCTGAATCTGAAGTTTGAATATGAAATTCGAATATGAAGTTGGAAAACTAATAGTAAATCTAGAATAACTTGTTTGTTAACTAACGTCTGAAATGTTTGAAATATATTAATTTGACACATTTACCCATATGAAATAATTGTGATTGAATCCCTACCTTTAAAAACTCTATGAATTTCATTAAAATGTTTATTTGTCATCCAACCTATTGAAAAGGTCACAAATAGCTAGATGAAGACATGACACAAATATCAACATGATCTGAAGCTTTTGTGGCCAAAAAGAATTTTTAAATGGTCGATCACCACTATTTCTTATACAAAGGTCCATATAAGATTTGAAATAATTTATTTTTTGGATCATGCCCTAAAATAAGCTTTTAATCTAGATGGACGGTATGGATGTAGTCACATATATCACAGTAGGCCCCACATTCAGGGTCCCACCCACCTCGTTGGATCTGGGGTCGCACCAAATCTACTCCCCTAGATTAGGGAGGTAAATTGGCTAGTTACCCTGCCAGTAGCCAATGGCTATTAGTCAGTGTTCTGTGGGCTCCACCATGATGTATTCATTTCATCTGCTCTGTCCATCCATGTTTACAGGTCATTTTATGGCATGATCCCAAAAATGAGGTATATCCAAATCTCAAGTGGATCACATCATAGGAAACAATGTTGATTGATTGCCCACCATTAAAAACTTATTAGGCCCACAAAAGTTTTAGATCAAGTTGATATTATTTTTCTCTTCAATCCAAGTCTGTATGACCTAATCAATAGGTTTGAGGTCAAATAAACATTACAGTGGTCACTATGATATTTTTTATGGTTAACGCTTAATCACTATTGTTTTCCTTTGCTGTGGTCCACCTGAGATTTATATATGCCTTATTTTTTATATCAATGATGTATTAAATGATGTAGAAAATGGATGAATGGCATAGATGAAACATATACATCATGGTGGGCCCACGGAGCACCGACAACTAGCCACCCGGCTAGTGGCACTGTCGCTAGCCAAACCACGTCCCCAGGTGTGAGCCGGATTTCATGGGAAAGTCTTTCCCGGGAAGTCCATCGCTGTAAATCTAGGTGGGACCCACCTTGATGTTTGTGTGAAATCTACCCCGTCCATCCGTTTTGTGATATAATTTTAGGACATAGTGCTAAAAATGAGTTGTATCCAATACTCAAATGGGCCAAAAATGTGAGGATTGGACGCCCATAATTAAAATATTTGTGGGGTGATGGAAGTTTTCAATCATGCTAATATTTGTGGTTTGAATTCATCTAACTAGGAATGACAGTATGAATGGTATTGATGGCATATAAACATCACTGTTGACCCCGGGGAGGTTTTAATTATAGGAATTTTCCTACCTACCTTTTCCTTTAGTGCGGCCCACTTAAATCTTTTATCCTCCTCACTTTTTGTCTTAAGTCCTAAAATGATCTCAAAAACATGGATGGACATATTAGATTTATCACAAACATAACGGTGGGATCCACCTAAGATTTTAGCGCAGAAGCTTCCTGCGAAAGGCATTTGCACATAATTCGCACCCCAAATTTGGGAGGGGATTGCATACTAGCCCACCAAGATCTACCTAAATATGGACAATTAAGGGCTTTGTAGGGCCTACCATGATATATATGTTTTATCCATACCATCCATTCATTTTTTCATATTATTTTAAAAATTAAGACAAAAAACAAGGCAAATCTAAGGCTTAAGTGGGCCACACTATAAGAAACTATGGGAATTGGGTGCCTATCATTGAAAACTTATTGGGGCCACATAAGGCTCTGATCAATCTGAGTTTTGTGTTTTTCATTCATCCAGGTCTATGTGACCTTATAAAGAGATTTGATGGCAAATAAGCTTCATGGTGGACATCAGGAAGGTTTTAATGGTAGTCATTCCTGTCCCACTACTTTATGTGGTGTGGTTGACTTAAGCTTTGGATGTGCATCTTTTTTCAGATCATGCTTTAGAATGATATAGGAAAGTTCATAGACGGTGTGGATCTAACACATAAATCATGGTGGGCTCAGAGAAGTGCCCCATGTTAAAAGTTGGGATGTGTATGACGTAAGGGAGAAAATCTTTGTCGCAAAGGACAATTTTGGATTAAAAATAATAATCATAAAGCGCATTCTTGATTCCCCATTAAGTTAGACTCCTATCATGGAAAAATTTCGGCATAAAATGGTGGAGCGCTTTCCTTCTTCCACATTAACAAACACCACTAAACATGGAACATTTTCCAAATTCCGCGTTAAGTACAAAAATTCAGCGTTAACAAATAGGCCCTTAGTCTTGCCATGCAAAGTCTTTTAGGCTTGAGATGTTGAGTCGACCTTGGGATGTTGAGTCTGTCTTTAAGTGATCTTCATGAATTGCTGAAGAATACTGGAGTGTGCTTGTGATCCATCCGGAACTATGAAATTTGACAATATTAAATGTGCTTTAAGTAGAGCTGGGCAGGATCCGACCCGATCAAACCGGTTGGATTGGATCCGACCTGAACCGAAGGCTAGGATCAGGCCGGATGAGTAGGCCCACTCAGATCCGACCACATAACGAGTTGAGTTCGGGTCAGTAGCCAATCCAAACCGATCCGATCTGGGATCTGATCGCACAATGTTCTTTCAACACTATTTCTTGTAATGTTGTCCACTTGAGATTGGGATATACCTCATTTTTTGTTCAATACCATAAAATGATCTAGAGAAATACATGGACGATATGGATGAAATAAATACATCATGGTGGGGTCCACAGAGCACTGACCACCAACCATTGGCTGGTGGCAGGGGGAGTAGCCAATTCATCTCCTCTCAGCTCATGGCTCAAGGTGCCTCGAGCACCGAGTTCTAACTCTTGACATGTAACATCCTGAATTTTCGCGACAAGAGTCTATACTCATTGTAACATCCCGGATTTTTGCCAACCTGGGATTAGATGTCCTTAGGCGATGGGTTGCTCCTAACACCTTATTATTTCGTCAGAACTGAACCCCACAGTCTAAATCGCTTCTGAACCCATTTCCTTCACAAATCCCACCCTTCTCTACCTTGTGCTTCCAATTTCAAAGCACTTTCGCCCTAGACACTATCTTAAACTAGCTAAGTAGTAAAACTTGGATCACTTTATCTACAAACTGCAAAGGCCTAAGTACCATCTCAACCAGAAAACAATTAGGATTAAATCCTTTAGAATTTAACAGAGTTAAATAAGTGCAAAACTCGATTAGCCATGAAATCCGTTGGGATCGCTTTAAATACGATCTGCAAGACCCAAAACCTGTAAAATCAGTGACTCTAGGTTTCCCTAAAGTTTAGAACCAAACTCATTTCCCGGCTGCTCTCGGGAATGAAACGAAACTTCGTATTAGGTCTAGACCGCACATCGGGAGTCCGATTAACACGAAGCTAAGGAACTAGGACCGCCCCTCTGGGCTTGTCAATCATCTCAAAAATCAGATGATTCCGATGTCCCACGGCCATTCGTTTCGATCCGGAGCGAAGGAGTGTGAAAAACACTATTCCCATCCTAATAAAAATATCTGGAATAGTGATCTGGCATCATTCGGTTGCGCGTCAGTATTAAGCAACCTGACCGTCAGAATCAGACCAGATTACACCCTCGGATCAGGAAAAATTTCAGGAACATTTACATGTACTTGGAATTTCGGATCATGGCCCACTGACCATTGAACTGAAAGTCGTCCGCCACGTGCGATCTGGGAATCCGATCGAGTCGAAAACGTAATCCCTCATAGATCCATGTGTGGTGAGCTTAAGTCTGACGTTTGGCTCAAGGAGGGCCACCAGAACCTCTCTTTTGAGTTGGAAAAGTGACGAAGTACCTATATTAGCAGTAACCTTTGAACAGGAGTCTATTTCGGTGAGTTTTGAGACTATATAAGGACCTTAAACCCTCTCTCATGGCAGCCATACGAATTTGGAATTGAGAGAGGGAAAAGAGAGAGAAAGTGAGGGAGAAGTGGGAGAACCTCCCTGCCGTCGTTCCCTGCCACCACACGGGCTGCACCATCCCTTTCTCATCGCTTTCCCGGCGATTCCAGCCCCGTTTCTAGGTAAGAAACCCTAACCCTAATCTGATTTGGGGCTTGGGTGGTTGTAGGTTATGAGATAGCTAACCTATTTCGTTCTCTAGGTTGCCAAACTCCCGTATACGGAAGCTTAGCGAACCTATCAACTCCGTTACGATTCTACGATAAAAGGTGCGGACTTTAGGTGTATAGGTTACGTTTTTCAACGCTTTCAATGTCAGATAATGATAGATTCATGATCTGCATGCAATTGCACATGTATAAAGTGCTTTCCGTTTCCTGTTTCGATTAACGTTGTAGAATATGGAATTTCACATACTCTAGGTATACGTAGAAATACCATATACGTATTTTTTCGGGAAAATGCTTGACATGTTTATTTAATGTATGATTATATAGTATATGGATAAAATACTAGTTTGGCGAAAGGAATCGCTGAAATACATGCTCGTGTGTAAATGCCTAGTATGTTGAAATTGTGTATTCTAAAAATACCGCGTATGTGTAAATTTTGGAAATATAATTTTCATGATTAATTGTTGTATGAATATGGTATACGCGGATAAAATAACCGCTTAGCGAAAGAATAGCCCTAATACATGTTTGCTAACATACACTATGTATGTTGGAATAGTGTATTCTAAGTGTTTGTGAAAATGGCTGAATGAGTATAGAATTCTCATTCGTGCTCACCATGACTAATTGTCATGGATATATGATTGTTGTAATGGCGATATCCCTTTGACGAAAGGATTTGCCCTAAATCACGCCACGGCCAATATACACTATATAGGCTAAAATGTGTGGCCCAAGTGTTTGTGGAAATGGCTGAATGAATATGGAATTTGGATTCCTGCTTGCCATGACTATCCGTCGTGGGTGTACGCGTGTTATGATTGGGGCAACTCCCTAGCGAAAGGATTTAGCCTAATGCCTATGTGATCGACATATGTCATGTATGTTGATGTATGTTTGTTTAAGTGTTTCTTGAAATGTCTGAATGTGGAGTAGTTAGCAAATTGTAATATATAAGGGTGTTGAGATATGATTCTCAACCTCTTTTCACTATGTGTATGATCTCCTTTGATAGTTGTGTGATTAGGATTTGAACATGTACAAACTCGTGCTTGTGTTGTGATTCATAACATGCTCAACTGTTTTATGATTTTAACTATGTAATGCATATGTTTAAATTTATATTTATGTTGTATGATCCGTCATGGGTGATGGGGGAGCGGAGCAACGAGTGCGTGCAACAGCCCTGGCAGCCCTAAACGGATAATACCAGACTGATTATATGATTTGAATCCTGATCCATCACTGCTTTATATCTCTGTAATTGATTGTGTTTGGGGCTATGATTATAGTCCAAGCAATCGGTAACGAGATTGAACTCGTGGCTGAGATTCATTTGCCACGTGGGATGTGTTCGACGAACTCGAGTCGTGCGTTGCCTGTCGGCAGTGGCTAGGCCACACGAAGTTGTTTATGCACTTCATGTCGTGCAGCTCAACGGGCGATCGTGCTAGTCGAGCTCATCAAGTAACCCGATCTGCCTTATGTATGTTCACCCTGTTTGGTCGCTACTGCTTGAACCTAGGGTACCAAACTTACCAGTGGCGATCCCCGTTTAACCATGGTACCTAGATCCGCTAAGTCGCATGAGCCGGGCATGGTGGTATGGGACACCGTGGTCGAGCTGTCGGCCTACGCTGGGGCCATGTGCCTCCCCGTAGTGACCATTGCGCAACTAACTCGTGAGCCGAATACGGTGGTATGGGACACTGTATTCGATCTGTCGATACTTCGGTGAGAGCCGAGTACGGTGAGTCTGTGCTCGTGCTGACGGGCGACGAGTCCTCCGTGGTATCATCGAGTACACTCCAAGGGTCTGTGATTGGCGACGAGTCTTTCACAGCAACTAGAGTGTGAGTTGAGCCGAGTACGGTGAGACCTGTACTTGAGCTGACGGCTAGTGATTGAGCCGAGTACGGTGAGACCTGTACTCGAGCTGACGGCCAGCAATTGAGCTGCATACGGTGAGATCTGTATCCGCGCTGACGGGTGACGAGCCCTTTGCGATGCCTTCACTAAGCTTCTCAAACTATAATATCGTATGAGAATAACTAGGATTGACGACCCTAGAATGGATCATGTTTGGGATGATACAAGGGAGGTACCTTAGTTTCCCAATACTGCTGTTTGAAATGGACTAATAAAAACTTGGTAATCATGAGCATCATCGCACCGCATGTGCTTTGTAGATGTGGCGCACTGAGGGAGTAAGCATTCGCGAACGTAAGATGATGTCGCTTGAGGGTGGTTTGGCAAGGGCATACAGCATCATGTCATTTCATTTTCGCACTTAACAAGAGTAGTTAGAAATGGTTGATTTGTACTGCTTTATCATTACTGCTTGATTGAATTGATACATGTTAACCTATGCTTTACTGTTCCACTGAGTTGATCACTCACTCCCACGTTACGGGACGGTGTTCCGAACACCCACCAGATTTGTTGAGTTTCAGGTGATGGCGATGCTTATGAAGCAGAGCCGGACTTTTATGATGTGGAGGAGGAGTTCTCCTACATGTAACTTTCTGACAGGCCAATGAAGACCTGTATTGTATTGACGGGGTTATGGTTCTTGGGATAGAATGCATTACACTTCCTCAAATTTGGTAAATTTTAGAACTGCACTTGTATTTATTTAACCTGGTAATGTTATCACACTCTGGAGACTCATCATAAGTTATATATTTTATCTATCTATCACAGTCTTCCGCTTGCAAACTTAACTGTCTCTGGAGTATGATATGCTGTTTTGGCTTAATCTCACTCATGTTCAATGCACAAATACAATCAACATTCAATCATCATTCATTTTGTTGCATAAGTGATGTTCTGGAACTCGGGAGTTGAGTTTATGCTCGACCCCCGATTTTCAGGGCGTTACACTCATGCTCGAGGAAATCAGGTGTTAATAACATAAGAAGTGGATGTCTCGAGGGCTAGCCTTGAGATTTCTCTTATCTAAATCACATCCAGTTACATTCGTAAGGGTAATCATTCACAAGAATAAAATTAACTGCATTTCTCATTCCATAATTAAATAATTGTCAAATGCACACTCAATGGGAGCTTATTACAATATTTGAGTTTCATAACAGGAATATAAATGAAATAAACATAAACTACTTTTCTATTATATTCCGTAAAGTCTTCTATCGGAGCTAACTTTCTGGGTCCTCGACCTGTACATCACCTGCATCATCTGTACGGTTGGAGAGGGTCAACACTCTACTCATAGTGATGGTTATCTTTTAAGATTAACAGTAATTTAAAAGATTCATAAGAATAATGTAAGAGTTCTAATACATCACGTACTCCACTACTACTTGAAGTATCAGTATGCACAAACAACCTACATGAGATGCATGCCTAGCAAAGTGTGTGCGGCTCACCATACGTAGTGATCATTATAATGTGGAACATGATTCATAGAAAATCCAACTCGACCCGTATTCTCACACTACAGATATTCATCGGCATGTTCAACGCTACCGTGGATTTACGTGAATACCTCGAAGCAGCACAACATATGAGTCGGATGAATTACATGATACGATTTGTTCATGAAGCAAATATTTGCGACATCCAATCCCAGAAGTAATGTAACACGCATTGTGAATTACTTATATCGATTTGTGCACCACTACCCAAAAATCCATGGAATTACGCGTCGACCAAGAGGGTCTCTACTCGGAGTGCATTACGTTCATGATATAATAATTGAATCACTAGTTGTGATACCTTCAACACATCACTTACATTAAGAGAATGTAAACTAAATTATGGGAGTTCTGGAATATCAAGACACATGCCCAAGCCTTAAAGGTAAATAGCACAAGGCTTATAAAAAGAGGAGAGTAGCAATGGTTAACTCAATATAGAAGAGAGTGGTAATAGCCAACTCATAAAAGGAGAGTGGCAATGGCCAACTCAATAAAGAGAAGAGTGGCATGGGCTAACTCAACAAAGTTGATAAGGCAAAGGCAAGGCTTGTATCCATTGCCCCACATAAATTCATAAAGATTACATGTAATTAAAGTCATATCATAATTTCCAAAGGATAGACAATTGATGGTAGTAAAATTATACGATCTCAGGGAGAAAATCATCATAACATAAAAACATGTAAAAAGGCAATTAAATCATACTAACCTAAATTAAGGTAAGTTTAAAGAATAAAACCCTCACATAAATTCAGAAAGGTTATGTATAATTAACATCACACCTTAACCATTATTCCTAAAGGATAAATAATTGGTGGTGGTAAATTAAATATTTGTACGGAGTATTCAAAGCATGTGAGGGAACAGAATAAATCACACCAACTCAAATTAATATAAGCTTAAAGGAATCCCTCACCTTAGGCTATCTGATTGTCCAATCCTAAGTTTCAATGTTGAGATGTACTTAAACTCTTATCTTAATTCACCTGGTTGAATTTTGGTTAGAGTATATGTCAGACTTAACCTAGGTTTAGTGAGTTTCAAGAACTTCATTGATAAATCGAGTCGACTCGGTTCGACATGGTGGTGTTCTCTATCTCCATTGTTGGAAAAAGAAAAACAGGTCTTTGAAAAAGAAGAAGAAAGAAATAGATGGGGACTTGGACCTGATTTGTATCTGGGGCAATAGCTCTAGGGGCGTTGCACGTGGGTGATTCCTCTTTCCTCTTCTTCGTCGCCGATGGCTGATCGGGTTAGTCCCGACAAGCCGAGTTGAACTTCAATGCCTCACCTTCTTTTCTCCTTCTTTTCTCTTCTTTTCTTGCTCTCATTTTTCTCTCTTTCTCTCTCCCTTTACGTATCTTCTAGCTGTGGATGGGGAGGAATATATAGGCCGTGAGGGCCTCTAGACCCTTCTGCGATTCTTCTTGCACAGGTTGTTGAGCAGTAAGAAAGATGGACGCAGTCCTGCCTTTGACCGACCGTGCTCCCTCTTTCCTTCACGGATCCGATCATATCTGGGTGGCCTTGTGCTGCCTCTAAATGGCCTACGGATAGAGGGCTGTGATCACGTTCTTGACCACAGGTTTTATCAGACTGTAGTTCGACGGACGGTTTTCCTTTAATGCATCTGTTTGCGTGAAGAATGGAGGCAGGATTCTTTCTGCAACATTCCCTCTCTTTTCTCTCAAGTGGGCGCAATTGGAAGGGCCTCTCCCCCATTTTGGATGGTCCGAATTTTCCCACCGTTAGCTTCTCTTGCATAAGGAATTCGAAACCGCACCGGCTTCCCTTAGTGTTGCTTGCGGACGAATTTCGGATGAGAATGCGTCTGGTTTTCATGTCGGGTTGGGACTGGAAAAGACCAGGGTATGGTTAAATTTTCCCCATGGAATCGAGGGAGGGTTCAGATCTCCGTGGATGGTCCTTGATGGTGGGCCACCACTCGACGCAGCAGTCGCTGCTATCCGAATCCATTTCGGGCAGGAGTTTGAAAGGAAGGAGGAAATCCTTCTGTAATCGCGGTCAAATCGGGCTTAACCGATTTCATAGCTTGATGCAGCATAAGTATACCTCTGATGTGTACATGCACACTTGGCATGGGGTCCAACATGATGTTTTTGAGAAATCTACTCCGTCCATTTGTTTTTTCCGTCCATATTAGGGTTCGCCCCAAATTATGAGGGGGATACAAGTCTTAGGTGGCCCACATCAAGTGGACATCTGTTTTAACTGTGGGCCTTGCTGATTTAAGAGTTTTGTGAAATCTAATGGTTCTACCTGATTCAATGTTCTTCTCTAAGTAATTCTTACAGGTGAACTTTCATTTATATCATTATGGTTGAGGAGTTATTTACCAATTTAAGAAAAGACATATATATCAAATTACACGATGGATAAACGATCGGGTTGCTTGATCTATGGATGGGGATTATCTCTAATGGTAAGATTCGTGTTGGAGAGTAGATGTAAGGTTTGGATAGCTAAAATTGGCATCATACACAAGTACATAATACGTCAACTTTCATGGTAACACTTGAGAACTTTCAATACTCGGGTATTGAAAGTTCGGGGTGTTACATGACACCGGTGTATTGACGTGACGTTGGGAAGCGGATGGGCAGGTGTACCATGCACCAGCTGGTGTATTGACGTCAACTAGTTATGTGGGTCCCATCATGAGGTATGTGTTATATCTAAACCGTCCATCCATTTGGTGGGCTCGTCTTAAGGCTTTAATCGAAAAATAAGACAAATCTAAAGATAAAGTGGACCACATTGCAAAAAGCAGTGGCGTGTTGAACGTCTACCATTGAAACTCTTTTAGGGATCACAAAAGTTTCGGATCAATATGAAATTTGTTTTTCCTCTTCATCCGTGTAGTTGTAATCTTATTAATAGATTGGATGGAAAATAACGTTATGGTGGACCCTACGAATTTTTTAACGGTGAAAATCATTATTCTTGGTGTGGTCCATTTGAGCTTTGGATATGATTCATTTTATCCCTAATGCCCTAAAATGATCTCAAAAAATAGATGAACGTTATGGATAGAATAAATGCATCACTGTGGGGCCATGTAACTTTGATCTCATTTGAACTGTTCGTACAACTCGGAGAGTCAGCGCTGTCTATGCACGACACGTATTTACACAGGTTTGACCCGATCCGAACAAAGGCCAACTCGATCCAACTCGGTATTTTTGACTGAGTGGGACTCAATTTGGGTCAGTCCAGTCAAAATTTGGTTCGGATCAAGTCAGGACCGCTGGACTTGGTCCCGAATCAGATCAGAGTTTTGACAGTACCAGATCGAGTTAAGTTGGACCTAACTCGGTCCGACTCAACTCAATGCCCACCTATAGCTTTAAGTATAAGCACTTACACAGACCAACCTAGAAAATTGCATCCTACAATTGTCAACAACTTGCATTTAAGTTTTCTTTGAAGAGCATTTGAAACTATTTTGGTCTTAAATTTAGTTCATGGTCTATTTGTTTTAATTTCTTCTTAAAAGTTCAATTTTGAGTTATTATTACAAAACAAAACAAAAGAACTATGCTCAAAGTTCAAGAGTCTACTCGTAATTAATGAATGGATACCCAAGGATGGCCTTGACCCGTCTCTTAAACTCTAAGATCTAGCCCTAGCCCTAGTCGGGCTAAAACAGACTTGTCTTGGCCTAGCCCTATCAGGCCAGGTTGGTCCAAGGCCAGCCTTATATGGAAAAAGTGATATCATCGAATGTTTGCAATGGTGTGAATTTAAGAATTTTTTTAACGGTGTCCCGACTATATGTAAACACTCCCACCATATAAATGTTTACAATGATAGAAACATAGCCCCAAATCTATAAAAAAATGCCATTAAACTATTTTAAAAAGTTGAATGAGACCCTCAAAAGTGTCTTCAATTGCCCACTTTCTTATATAATAGTGACTAACTTGATTATTAATCGAACCCCAAGCTGGATCGGGCCATTCATCATTGGTCTTGCCCCAGCCCGACCCAAACACCAGGCCTAGCTTTCATGTCCTAGCCCAGCCCTTGGACCAAGTTTAGGGGCCCAATCCCTGGGATATTCATGAGCAAGCCCAAAGTCAGTCTGAGCCCAACCTATTTATTTTGGGGGCCAAAATTGAATGACATGATGGAATCATGGGACTTGAAAATTAGAAAATTAGCTCAAGCCTAGCTGTAACATGTGGAACCCTGCTTATCCATAGCCAAGCACACATGAAAACATGGAACATTTGTGTGAAAGTTGAGTTTTCAATGAAGTCTTCTAAGTTGTTTGCCTGTAGTGTTTTGATGAGGTTTCACATGATTCTTGAAATGCCAAGACATACACAAAATTCAAAGTAACCCACTCGATGTAAAAGCTTAGATCTTAGTAGTGTGTTCTATATTGGAATGTGTAAGCCCCGTATCTTAGACCGTACCATTCCATAGGCTTCCGCGGTTCCCGGTCGAATTCCGGCAACCCGCGATCTGTTACCGGCGTTTGCGCACGATCCCAAGCCGAGTCCTGCATATCTGAGTCGACTCGACCCGAGACATATACCAGTGCGACCGCGCCGTCGCCGCGGTTCCGATGCCGCGACTCGCGCGCCAACCCGATACCTAGGCCAGGAGATGTGGGCCAGCGTTCAGTTCGAGGAAAAACACCGCGCGTTGCAAATCCCAAGAGAATCTATCAAATCCATCACATCAATCACTTTACTTGTCAAAAGTACACCCATCACTCAACCCATTACTCTCCCCATGCCCAAGTACAAAAAGCAACCCAAAAGTCAACATTCCCATCACCTCACCATCCCTCTTCCCATCACTCCATCACTCACATCATTTCTCTCTCTTTCTCTCCTCTCTCCCTCATTCCCTCTCTTTCATTCTCTCTCTTTCATCCTCCAAGCAAGAATCGTCCATGGCTTCCATGGAGAAACTAGTTATGGCCCACCTTCCTACCACCAAATCCAATCCTTAGATCATCATCTCAACCGTTGAAAATGTCCTCTTGGAGCTCTAGAGTGCATAGGCGGAAGAAGGAATAGGCGATCACAGGTGGGTGCTTCTCTCCCTCTCTTTTTCATTTCTGTGTGATGTGGACCCATTGGATGAATGGGTTGGATCTATGCCATCCAGCCCATTAGTGGGCCCAAATGGAAGGAAAACATCAGGTAGGCCACGTTCATATGGGACCCACCTTGATGTGTGATCACATGCATGAGGGGCCCACCACCATGATGAGTTTACCCAAGCTGTCCAGTGTCTCTGGACGCTGGACGGGCGTGGTTAAAATGGAGTGTGCGTGCTGTCAGGGAGTGCACTGACAAGCCAAACAAAAAGAAAAAAAAAAGGAAAAGGAGGAGAGAACTTTTGGGGTGGGCCATGCATGCGGGCCCCACCTTGATGTATGTAGATGATCCACACCGTCCATTCTATTCTCCAGCCCATTTTAGGCGTTGAGCCAAAAGATGAGGCTGATTAGATAATCGAGTAGGCCTTACCATAGGAAACAGTAGTTTTTACGGTTAAAACTTTGGAAAATGATTGCTGGGGTCCACGCGAAGCTTGGACCCACCTGAAATTTGGTTTGGACCCCTAATTTTGTGGGACACATACAATAGACGGGGTAGATCTGGTTAATGTGGGTCCCACCTAGGGTAACAAATATATATATATATATATATATATATATATATATCTATATATATATATATATATATATATATATATATATATATATATGAGAAAAGGTGGCAGACACCTTGCTGCCATGACGTGCACAAAAAGGGTGGTCCCCATTGGCCCTAGTTGTGGACTCCACCATGATGTATATTTGATATCCACACCGTTCATCGGGTGGGCCACTCCCTGAGGTGGACCCACTCCAAAAATCAGCCGTATACGGAACTCAGGTGGGCCATACCATCTAAAATCATGCGAAGACATGCCTGAAGCATATAAAATCACTGGTGGGGCCTACCTGAAATTTGAATGCGGCTGAAACTTGGTCTGAACCCTCAGCCAAGTGGGGCACACCTCATGGGTGGGCTGGATTTGTGAACCACATTTTGGTGGGCCCCACGCCCACCCCAGGTCCACGTGACGTTATAAACAGGCTGGGTGACAAATAAACAATACGGTGGGCTCCCCTGGCCACGTGACCTTTTGAATAGGTTGGCTGGCAATAAACATTACCGTGGGCCCCTGGCCCACGTAACCTTATGAATAGGTTGTTTGGCAAATAAATGTTACAGTGGGCCCTACCCTGGCCCCACAGTGATGTGTGTGCATGGTCCCACCGTGATATGTGTTGGCCCACATTACAAGCGACAGTGTTGAATGAATACCCACCGTTAAAACGTTACAGTGGGCCCCCTTGGTCCATGTGACCATATTAATAGGTTGGCTGGAAAATAGACATTTTGGTGGGCCCCCCTATTCATGTGATCTTATCAACAGATTGGATAGGAAAATAAATATTACGACGGGCCTCACATGGGGCTCACTTTGGTAAATATGGGCCCATGTATTTAGGCCCATCTTGATATATTTTTTTGGCCCATTATTGAGGCCCACTCTGATATTTATGGGCTCATGTATTTAGGCCCATCTTGGCATGTATATAGGCCCAATGTTGAGGCCCACTTTGGTATATATATGGGCCCATGTATATAGGCCATCATGATGTATTTGTGGCCCGTTGTTGAGGCCCACTCTGATATACATAAGGCCCACCTTGATATGAATGTAAGGCCCATCTTGATGTGGTTAGGGCCCAACCATTGAGGCCCACCTGATATACTTAAGGCCCATGTGATGGGGCCCATATTGATATGTTTAATGGCCCATCTGTGAGGCCACCTTTGATATGTTTATGGCCCATCTGTGAGGCCACCTTTGATATATTTATGGCCCATCTGTGAGGCCTGTTGTTGAGGCCCACCTTGACATATATAAGGACCATATGATGAGGCCCATTGTGATATATTTTCGGCCCATTTAGTAAGGCCCATTGTGATGTATTTGGGGCCCATGGGTTGAGGCCCATTGTGATGTATTAGGGCCCGTGGGTCAAGGCCCATTGTGATGTATTCCAGGCCCATGGTATAGGCCCAGTGCGATGTATGTATGGCCTGTTAAGTTGTGTATGAATTCCTTGTATAGGCCACTCCTTGGGAGCAATGTTGGTTAGATGGCCACATTGTTGGGCAATGATGGTTTAATGTCCACATTGTGACCTTCCCTTAGGCCTCGTTAGGCCCATTCTCATCATTCTCTTAGTGGTTAACCCAAATAAGTGGGCCCCATTCACCATGAACGGATGGCTCTGTGTTACCGGATTTGATATACCCACGGCCGAGGGCCGATCTTTATATTATGGTTGATCGGTTGTCATCTATGGACCCCGCCCGATCGTGATTATTGGTTATGTATCGTGACCGATCGATCGATTCTGATTATTGATGACGATTTCGACTCTGATTGATCGATCGATTCTGATTGATCTTGACCGATTGCCGACCCCGGTTGACGTGACCGATTTTTCGATTCTGATTATTGACCGATCCTGATTATCGTGACCGATTGCCGATTCCGATTAACGTGACTGATTTACCGACTCTGATTATTGGTCGATCGATTCCGATTGTCGTGACCGATTGCCGATCCCGATTGACGTGACCGATCTACCGACTCTGATTTTCGATCGATTCTGATTGTCGTGACCGATTACCGACTCCGATCGGTGACTGATTTACCGATTCTGATTATCAATCGATTCCGATTGTCGTGACCGATCACCGATTCCGATTGACGCGACCGACCTGCCGATTCTGATTATCGAGGCCGATTCTGATTTGTCAAGGCCGATTGCATAGGCTGATTCCATTTGTCGAGGCCGAGTATCGAGGCCGATTCCGAGTGTCGATTCCGATTGTCGAGGCCGATTCCAATTGCCAAGACCGATTGTCGTGACCTATGTGATGTATATGCGACCCGTAGTTGAGGCCCATTGTGACACGTATTAAGACCATGATGCATGACCCATTTGATGTATTCAAGACCCATGTGTAGGGCCCACATGTCATATATTTGAGGCTTATGGGCAAGGCCCATTGTGATGTATTCATGGCCCAGGGATAATGCTCATTATGATGTATTCATGGCCTATGGGTAAGGCCCATTGTGATATGTATTAGGCCATGAGCAGGGTCCACCTGTTGTGTATATGTGGCCTTTGAGTAAGGCCCATCGTGTTGTATATTAGGCCTTTGTGTGAGGCCGTGGGCCCATCATATGATTTGGCTCTATGTGGCCATTCCTTGGGGGCAATGTTGGTTGGATGTCCACATTATCGAGGCCGATTGTTGATGCCGGTTATTGATACCGATTATGAGTGTGTGACAGCATAGCATCATGATACATACCCATACGCATCATCTGCATGTTTGTTATGAGATGTGATTGACCATTGCATATGCCATAGGTAGGTTGTTCATGGGGATCCCTGATAAGCGGAGTTACCCCACATGAGCGCACGGTATGCGCAGGATTGATGCATGATTGGACTGTATGACTCATGTATCTTGCATTTGTGTGACATGACCACTGTACGCCCTAGCTACATCAGGGTCGTAGCCTCCACAGGTATTTCGTGGATGGCCAGATGGGACACCGGAAATCTGTTCTACATGGGGTGCTATAGATATCCCTGGGTGAAAGTCCCTAAACCCTCTTGGTTCCAGAGGTTGCTCCAACGTCTAGACCGAGTGGATGCATGAGCGCATGAGGGCCGTATACCGTTAGGCTGCGTCTCCCACTGTGTCGCGGTCGGTTGGAAGGGGTGCGGCCTTACCTGCCCGAGAGGAGGGGGCAATGCTAGGCTGAGTCTGACCAGCTCGAGGAATGGGTCCGCTATCGACGAGCCGGGCCCGATATTGGCAGGCGGATAGTGAGGTCTCTTCCACTCACCTTGTTGCGCGCGATGGGGCGGCAATCTGGTTTGGAGTATAATAGACCCCGGTGATGATCCCAGAGATGAACTGTACTGATATGTGGACTTATTGAGTAGGAGTTGCATGCTCATTCATTCATTCATTCACTATCCACTCGGGCTAATGGTGCGCAACTATTTGTTGTGTACCTTCGTTATGGCAAGGATTTCGGTTGGGGCGCGCGACTAACCTGAGGTCAGGAGTTTACCACATTGTGTCTGACTATCCAAATTTAGGTATGAGACTGGTTTGGATAGAAGTCCCTTGTGGTGGATCCCGTAGCCTGCGATACTACGTACTATCATCCCGACTTCACATTCCAGCATGGTCATTCCATTAGCACCACATATTGCATATTGCATTACATCCTCGGCATATGACATTTTGAGTTGCCAGGTTTCTGTATTCCTGTGACTTGGATGAGAGTGATGGTATTCGTTAGCTCTTCCGAATTGCATATTGCATTATATCCTTGGCATCCGATATTTGATTATTTATGACTCATCATTTGCATAGCCGTCCTATATTACGTATTCTGATATTGACTGACTTATGGACTTGTCAGTATTTCCGCTTACTCTGTTCTTACATGATTTATGATCTTGTCGGTATTTCTGTTTACTCTGATAATTCCTGCTCTTGTCAGTATTTCTGCTTATTTCGACATTATACGATTTATGGATTACCAGAGTTTTCGGTATTGTATGATTAAGGCATTGTATTGAATACTTGGCACTTACCTTGTGCACACACTTACACCCACCCTCTAAGCTTTCTATAAGCTTATGCACGATAGATGCGTGCAGGTAATGTTAGGTTGCAGCAGTGTTGAGCTTGGAGCATGCAGCGGTCCTCTGGAGCTTGATTTTAATTTATGTATTTCCCCTTTCAGCATTGTACTCAAATGATTATATTAGTGGATATGTGATGATGATGTTGGCTTTGTGAATTGGGTAATCTTGTGGTTATGCTTATTACGAGTTAAATATATATTGAAAAAAAAATTAATCCTCCTTGTAGGATTCCAGGATCGGAATCTGGCATTTGGATGCTAGGAGCCAAGAATGGGGTACTACGGAGGCTGTCGGCACTGGATTCGGCGATTGGGATTCCTGTGAATCCGATCTTCGGGTTTGGGGGCGTGACAGAATGTATGTCTACATATGGATGTCCAAGGCTCCTACCGTGTGTGCGGAATTAGCAACCTCAGATAGCCATAAATCGACATAGATGCAAGATTGGGCCTAGCCACAATAAAAACTATTTTTAGATGACACAGACCCAAGATTGTGTTTGGATGCCACTCATTTCAAATTACAATAGATGCTGTGATCGCTTTAAATATCTTCTTTTCCTATTTTGAGATTGTGAGATTGGTAAATCCTGTTGTTCACCATCATCTCCTGGGCATGGTAGGGTGATGGAATCCCTTCCAATCATCACGATACTCTTTCATGTATGGTTAGATCAGTGAAAAGTTCAGAGATTTGATTTAATTGCTTTATCTTCCAATTGGATAGGATAGGACTCCAATTCCAATTATGTTTCTTGAATCAAGTAAGGTAACATCCTGATAGCTACAAGTGGATCCATGACATCCTAGTTCCCACCTTTCAATTGATAGTTTTAATCAATATTGTTCACAATTACTCCATTTTATTCTAGATTTAGATTTAGATCTTCTTCTAGCTCTAGTTCTAGTTATTTTCAGAATACGTACAAGTTTAGTCCCTGTGGATTCGACTCAGTCTCACCGAGTTATTACTACATCGTGACCCTACACTTGGGGTTGTGAACAAGTTTTTGGCACCGTTGTCAGGGTCTACAACTGCATTTTTCTGAGATTAATTGGTATTAGAATTAGGTTCAAATTATGGTTTATTTTTCTGTTATGCTTTTAGGTTAGAATTTTTCTGAAATTATTTTTTAGAGACTAACTCTGTTTTCTGTTTTGTAGGATCTTAACATAGCAACTCCAATTCAGTAACCTCTTTCCAATTCTCTCTATCTTTTCTAGATTTCTTATTTACTTTATTTACTTTTCTTTTTCTTAGGTTTAGTTTTATTTAGTTATTTGAAGGCTAAGAGTTTTTCATGCGCAAGTGTGTCCGTGATAACACTATACGTCTTTTGAGTGAAGGAGGATTAGTCGAAGGGTTGCCTATCCATTACAGGATTAGACACCACTTGAGACCCTCTGAGTCAATAGAAGTGACGGCTGCAAATTAACCTCAACCTCCAGTTGAGGAAGTTGAAGATGAAAATGAGGTGCATAATGCACCCCCGCCTAGTACTCTACGAGATTATTTACGACCAGTGGGGGTGAGTACACCTTCCTGCATGCTATTTTCATTGAATGCAGGGATTCTGGCTGTTAAACCGGAGGTGATTCAACTCCTTCTTAAGTTTCATGAACTAGAATCTGAAAGTCAATACTTTTATATGAAGGAGTTTGATGAGATAATATCTACATTACACTTCCCAAACGTGTCTGAGGATACGGTAAGACTGAAATTATTTCCTTTCTCTTTGAAAGAAAAGGCTAAGTCGTGGTTACATTCCTTAAGACCACAGTCCATTGACACATGGGCTAAGACGACAAGGGAGTTCCTTAAAAAGTTCTTCCCTTATCACAAAACGAATACATTAAGGAAAACAATCGTTAATTTTGCGTAAGAAGAATATGAGACCTTCTTCCAATGTTGGGAGCGATTCAAGGATCTCATAAACTCATGTCCACAACATTGCTATGAAACATGATAGATAACAATCTTCTTCTTTGAGGTATTGACCTCATCCATGCGTGAATTTGTGGAGATGATGTGTAATGGGAAATTTATGAACAAGGAAGCCAATGATGCGTGTGATTATTTTGATAAAATTTCTGACAACGCGCAATCATGGGATACCTCCTCAAGAACTACCACCTCTAAGCCTACTCAATCAAAGGAAAGGGAAGGAATTTATGTCTTAAAAGAGGAAGATGATGTAAGCGCAAGATTGGCCAAACTCACAAGAAAAGTCGAGGCCATGAAACTTAAGAAGGTAGAACCCGAAAAGGCTGCGGAAGTTGTTTGTAGTATTTGCACTTGTAACATACATACAATTAAAAATTGCCCAACAATTCCTGCTTTTTAAGCGATATTGAATGAGCAATCAAATGCTATAAACAACTACCAAAGGCCTTTCAATAGACCCACTTCAAATACATATAACTCAAGTTGGAGGAACCATCCAAATTTTAATTGGAGGAATGGAAAAACTGTTACTCCTCAAGTGATCCTTAACCAATTTCTGAATCAAAGGAAACCTCAAGAGGATCCAGTCTTAAAACATATTCAAAATCAAGAGCTTTTTAACCAGGGTATGCTACAAGCCTTAAAGACCTTAAAAAGGCCATATAAGGGCTTGAGACAAAAAATTCAATGGGGGAGAAGGGGATCCTTCCTGCCTAGCCTCTCCCCAATCCAAAACCGTAATATAAAATAAGTGACCCAAGCTCTTCAAATCAGATGGAGCAAGCTAAGTCTATCACCACTCTTAGGAGTGGGAAGATCATTGATAAAACTATTTTGGTGAGGGCTGAAAAGCCTAAGGACCCGGAAGAAACTGAGAATGATAGACCTAACAATGTCTCACATAAGGAAGAACTGGAAAGAGTGAGTAAACCGATTGCGCCATTCCCCTAGCGATTGATTGCACCAAAACCTCTAGCTAACTCACAGGATATTCTTAAGGTGTTAAAACAAGTGAAGGTCAGCATTCCTCTACTGGATGCCGTTAAACAAATCCCTCCATATGACAAATTTCTGAAAGATCTATGCACTACCAAAAGATGGAAAAACATTCAAAATAAAAATTTTCTGATAGAAAAAGTAAGTGCCATCCTCAAGCAAGATGTACAACAAAAATATAAAGCTCTTAGTAGCCCAGCTATCACATGTATAATTGGGAATCACCAGATTGAGCATACACTTCTTAACTTGGGAGCGAACGTTAATTTGATTCCTTTCACGGTATATGAACAATTGGGTCTAGGTGAATTAAAACATACCTAGACCACATTACAACTTGCTGATCGCTCAGTTTGTATACCGAGATGGATGATTGAGGATGAGTTGGTCGATGTTGATAAATACTACTATCCAGTAGACTTTATTATCTTAGATACTCAAGCCATCGTATATATGAGCACTCAAATTCTCGTCATTCTTGGTCATCTATTCCTTGCTACATTAAATGCAATCATTAATTGTAGGAATTGAATTATGAGTTTATCTTTTATAAATATGACATTGGAGCTTAATATTTTTTTCAACATGAGCAAATAGTCAGAGGATGTTGATGATATCCACGACATTAACTTGATAGATTCTTTCGTGGAAGATATGACACTTTTGACTCTATACTCTGACCCTCTAGAGACGTGCTTGGCCCACTACCCTGATTTAAATAATGACATGATTAGGGAGATAGATGCCTTGCTTGATTCTGCGTTGGTACTTAAAGTTAACCGGTGGAGGCCACAATTCAAGAAATTGCCCTAAATCGATGTAATGCCTCTACCGTTTAGCCTCAAAGCACCGAAGCTTGACCTAAAATCTTTGCCCGCTGATCTTAAATACGTCTATTTAGGTCAAGATGAGACATATCCTATGGTAATTTCTTCGCACCTTGAGAAAGAACAAGAGAGTATGCTTATTTTTACTCTCCTTGAGCATAAAGGAGCCCTTGTATGGTCGATTGCGAATCTCGAAGAAATTGACCATTTAATTTGTACTCACCGCATTCATCTTGAGGATAATATGAAGACCTCCCGACAACTACAACGTCAATTAAATCCAAACATAAAAGAAGTGGTTAAGGCTAAGGTACTTAAGTTGTTGGATGTGTGTATCATATACCTTATATCCGATAGTCAATGAGTGAGTCCAGCTCAGATGGTTCCCAAGAAGTCTGGAATCACCATCGTAGCCAATGCCGACAATGAACTTGTGCCAACTAGAGTCGCTACTGATTGGAGAATGTGCATTGACTACAGGAAATTGAATATCGTCACAAGGACCACTTTCATTTGGCCTTCATTGATCAAAATTTGGAAAGGCTAGCTAGTCACTCTTACTACTTCTTCCTTAACGGGTATTCGAGTTACAATCAGATAGAGATATCCCTTGAAGATCAAGAAAAGACAACATTTACATGTCCCTTTGACACCTTTACTTACCGAAGGATCCCATTCGAATTATTCAATGCTCCTGCCACTTTTCAGCGATGCATGTTGAGTATATTTTCTGACATGGTGGGGCAATATTTAGAGGTCCTTATGGATGACTTCTCTATTTTTGGTCCATCCTTTAACGAGTGTTTGGATAATCTTAAATGTGTATTGAAGCGATGTGAAGAAAAGAATTTGATTTTGAATTGGGAGAAATGTCATTTCATGGTTCCCAAGGGAATTTCTCTTAGACATATAATTTCGTTCAAGGGAATTGAGGTAGACAAGGCTAAAATTGATCTTATTTCTAACCTACCTCCACCCAAGAGCGTACGTGACATGCGATACTTCCTAGAACACGTCGGATTCTATAAACGATTCATAAAGGACTTTAACAACCTCTCTTTTCCTTTATGTAATCTACTTCAAAAGGATGCACCGTACGAGTGGACTGAGCAATGCTAAGAAGCTTTCACTAAGCTTAAAGATATGTTAATAACCACACCTATCATGCAGCCACCTGATTGGAACATTATTTTTGAGATCATGTGCGATGCATCTGACTATGCGATTAGGGCGGTGTTAGGCTAGATAAAAGAGAAGAAGCCCTATACGATTCACTATGCAAGCAGAACTCTAATTCTACCCAAGTGAACTACTCCACTATGGAAAATGAACTCTTAGCCGTAGTGTTCGCTTTGGACAAATTTAGGTCTTACTTGATTGGATTCAAAATCATCATTTACACTGATCATGCAGCGCTGAAGTACTTTCTTTTTAAGAATGATGTTAAGCCCCGCTTGATAAGATGGATCCTTCTACTCTAAGAGTTTGACATAGAAATACGAGATGAAAAGGGAGTAGAGAATGTAGTGGCTGACCATCTTTCTCAACTTGATCTCCCTGATTCCCTTGAGTTAACACCGATAAACGACATGTTCCATAACGAACAATTGTTTAAACTCTTCCAATTACCTTGGTTTGCAGACATTGCAAATTATCTTGCCACAGGTTTCTCTTCGACATATTGGACTGCACAAGATAAGAAAAAATTCTTTGCCGAGGTACGTAAGTTTTTCTAGGATGATCCTTATCTATTTAAATATTGCCCAGACCAAATTCTAAGGAGATGTGTGCCAGATAATAAACATCAGAGTGTTATCTCCTTTTGTCACTCTCAGGCCAGTGGTGGTCACTTTTCTACTAAAAAGACCACGGCTAAAATTTTACAGCGCGGACTTTTACTGGGCCACTATGTTTTTGCAAAGCTTATGAGCCTTGTTAGAAATTAGGAGGATTGTCCCGTAAAATATGATGTCATTAAACGCAATTCTTATCATTGAAGCATTTGATTGTTGGGGCATTAATTTCATGGGGCCATTCCCCCAATCCTTTGGAAACATTTATATTTTGTTAGCAGTAGAATATGTCACTAAGTGGGTTGAAGCGATCCCGTGCAGAAACAATGATCATCGAACGATCATTTGATTCTTAAAAGAAAATATCATTTCCCAGTTCGGAACACTTAGATCCATCATTAGTGATGGAGGTTGCACTTTTTATAACGCCCCAGATTTTTGCCAACCTGGAGTTAGATGTCCTTAGGCAAGGGGTCGATCCTAACCCCTTATTAACTTCTCAAACCTCAAATCCTTTAGAAATTAAACGAGAATTACCTAAGTGCTAAACTAGATTCCATACGAAATCAGTACTAATCACTTTAAATACTATCTGCAAGACCCAAAACTTGTAGAATCATTGACTCTAGGTTACCCTAAAATTTAGGATCAATCTCATTACCCAGTTGCTCTCGGGAGCACATTGAAACTCTGTATCGGACCTGGACCGCACGTCGAAAGTCTGATTAAAGCAAAGCTAAATGGCTAGGACCGCCTTACTGGGCTTGACAACCATCTCGGTAATCAAGTCCAGATAGTATTTCGAAGCTATTCGCTTGAGCCCGAAGTGAAGAGTGTGAGAAAACATGGTTTTCTTTAGAAATTAAATCTAATTTAAGTAATCTGAGACTTGTCGCTTGCGGGCCGAATATAAGGATTTAGACCGTCAGAATCTAACCCAAATGCACCCTAGGATCAGGGGAAATTTCCTACACAGGCCAATGTACTTGTGGCCCTGATCGGTGATCGTGGACCGTTGATCTGAAGCTGGTCCGCCACGGGCAATCTGTAGATCCGATCAGACTGAAAACTTAACTTGACCTAGATCCATGGTCAGGGAGCTTAAGTCCGACCTTAGGCTCAAGGTGGGGCTCTGAAAGTACTTCGTTGAGCTGAAACAGACGCTCTTTGGACATAACCTAAGTATACCTTGGCCCTGGGGCCATTTCCATCAGTTCTGGGCCTATATAAGGGCTTTAAACCCTCACTCTCTCATCCCATACGAATTTGGGAAACCCTAGGAAAGAGAAGAGAGAAAAGAGAAGGAAAGAGAGAGAAAGTGAGAGAGAGAGAGTAGGCGCTTCTCCCTGGGATTCGATCCCGTTACTCCATGCACTTGTTTACCACGTCTGTATCGCAAATCCGGCGTTTCCAACAATATACCTAGGTAAGAAATCCTAACCCTAACTTGTTATAGCAACTCAAATAGAACAGTTGATAGAATAGCTAACCTATTCCCTGTTATAAGTTATTATGGTGCCGTAGACAAAGACTTAGCATTTAAACTGATTCGTTTCGAGTCTACCGGCGAAAGGTGCGGACTATAGACGTATAGGTTATGGTTTTCAAGGCTTTCAATGTCGGTTAATGATATATTACTGACGTGGATGCTATTTCACATGCAAAAAGTGATGTCCGTTTCATTTTTCAGTTATACGTTAACTAGGTTGAATATACTGTATTCCTCGTATTTGTAGAAAATACCATATATGTATGAAATTCGAATTTGTGCTTGCTATAATTAATTGCTGTCTATGTATGCTAGATGTATATGTATCAACTTCTGAGTGAATGGATTAGCCTAATACATGTTTTATCAACATACGTTGTGTATGTTATTATGTGTAGCTTAAGTGTTTGTGAAAATGACTGAATGAGTATATAATTTGCATTCGTGCTCGCCATGACTAACTGTCGTGAATATATGCTTGTTACATGTGTGACAACTCCTTAGCGAAAGGACTTGCCCTAAATCACATCACTGCAAATATACATTATATGTGATACATAGTGTGTAGCCCAAGTGTTTGTGGAGATGAATGAATGAATATGGAACTTGGATTCATTCTTGCCATGACTATCCATCGTGGGTGCACGCGTGTTATAAATGGGGCAACTCCCTAGTAGAAGGATTTGGCCTAATACCTATGTGATCAACATACATCATGTATGTTGATGTAAGTAGTTTAAAGTGTTTGCTGAAATGTCTGAATGAGTAAGTAGTTAGTAAATTGTAATGTATAAGAGTGTTGAGATATGATTCTCAACACCTTTAACTATGTGTATGCTTTCCTCCATGTGCCGTATATTATAGTGTTTGTTTATCTATGTAATGCATATGTATAAATCTATGTTTATGTTGTATTCCATAAAATGCAAAAACAAAGCCGTGAAGGGTGATGGGGGAGTGGTGTAACGATTCCGTGCAATAGCCCTGGCAGCCCTAAAGCGGACAATATCGGACCTTTGATTGTATAATTTGAAATCTTGATCCATTACTACTTTAACTATCTTCTAGGATATTTTATTGTAATTGAATGTGATTGAAGCTATTGTATAGTCCAGGAAATTGGTAACAGATCCTAGATTGGTGGATGATGCTGTTTCGCCACATAGGATGTGTTCGATGAATTCGAGCCGTACTATGGTTATCGACAGTGGTTAGGCCACACGGAGTGCTTACGCACTTCATGTCGATTCACTTGATGTGCTCTCGTGCTAGTCGAGCTCGTCAAGTAACCCGATTGACCCGATGTATGTTCACCATGTTTAGACGCTACTGCTTGAACCTAAGGTACTAAACTCACCAGTGAAAACTCCATTAACCTTGGTACCTCGATCCGCTAAGACTCATGAGCCGGACATGGTGGTATGGGACACTGTGGTCGAGCTGTCGGCCTACGCTGGGGCGACTAACCTCCCCGTAGTGACCAGTGAGCAACCCAGACTCGTGAGTCGAATACAGTGGTATGAGACACTGTATTCGAGCTGTCGGCCTACACTGTTTTGGTGATGAAGCCATGATGGGTGATGGGGGAGTGGTGTAACGATTTCATGCAACAACCCTGACAGCCCTAGACCTGCCCCTTATAATGACCTCGAACATACTCTGAGTCTACGTGTAGGTGACAGTCCTTCCGTAGCATTTAGAGTATAAACTAGGCCTGTACTGATTTGGCGACGAGCCCTTTGCAGCGACCTAGAACTACAACATCGTATGAGATTTACTAGGACTGACGACCCTAGAATGGATCATTGTTTGGGTATTGATATAAGGGAGGTACCTTAGTTTCCCAATCCTGCTGTATGAAAAGGACTAATAAGAACTTGGTAATCATATGCATGCACTGTATTACGCGTGCGTTTAAGCGTAGCAGGTCAAGCATTGAGGCAGTGTTGTTCATGCGTGAACATGAGATGAAGTCGCTGAGGGAGCATAGGCGAGGGCATGCATCATACATTCATACCAATCTTGCATTAACAAGAGTACTTAGGGATGTGTGATTTACTGCTTTATCATTACTGCTTGATTGAATTGATAACATTCTAACCTTTGTTTTATTGTTCCACTGAGTTAATCACTCACTCCCACGTTACGGGATGGTGTTGTACACACCAACCAGACTCTGTCTTAGCTGCAGGTGATGGCGATGCTTATGAGGCAGGGCCAAACTTTTACGACGAGGAGGAGCTCTCCTATATGCAACTCTCTGGCGGGTCTATGTAGACCTGGAGTTGCACTGACGGGGATACAGAGTTTCGAATAGAGAACATTACACTTTCTCATTTTGTACATTGTGGAACTACACTTGTAATTCTTTAACCTGGTAACATGTTCACACTCTGGAGACTTACACCAGTTTACATATATTATCTATATCTATCACAGTCTTCCGCTTGCGTAATTTAACTGTCTCTGGAGTATGATATGTTGTTTTGGTCTAATCCCATTCATGTTTCAATGCACTCATCATAATCATCATTATCTATGTTGCATAAGTGATGCGTTGGAACTCGGGAGCTGAGCTTTGCTCGACCCCCGATTTTCAGGGCGTTACACTTTTGTAATAGGCTATTTGCGAACTTAATGAAGAAATATGGCATCTCTCATAAAGTAAGCACTCCATACCATCTGCAAACAAGCAGGCAAACTAAAATTTCCAACAGGGAAATCAAATAAATTCTAAAAAAAATAGTTAACCGTGACCGTAAGGATTGGTCAATCCATTTGACCGATGCTTTATGGGATTACCGTACAGCTTTTAAGACCCACATTGGAATGTCTCCCTTTAGACTTGCCTATGGAAAAACTTGTCACTTGCCTGTAGAGTTGGAACATAGAGCCTACTGGGCTATCAAAAATCTGAATTTTAACTTGAACAACGCTGGCTTGCTGTACAAACTTCAATTAAATGAACTGGAAGAAATCAAGAACGACGCTTATGAGAACTTGAGAATTTACAAGGACAGGATGAAGGTATTTCATGACTGGAACATCCTTTGAAAATCATTCACACTTGGTAAAAAAGTCATTCTGTATAAATCTTGGTTACATCTTTTTTTTCCGGTAAGCTTCGATCTCGTTGGACCAGTCCTTTCACTGTTACTAATGTCTATCCTCATGAGGCCGTCAAGATAAAGAATTTGACAAATGACAATGTTTTCAAGGTAAATGGACATCGTTTAAAGCCATGTGCTAAGAAGTTTGATTCAGAGGACATTTCCATGCCTCTGATTGATCCTGTGTACCAGGATTGACCTTCTAGTCTGATGGAGGTATACTTAGGTTTATTGCTTTAATAGGATTTAGGATTAGGATAGTTTGTTTTTTTAATAAGTTTAGTCATCATGATAACCCATCTACATGTTGAGAACTTTAGGAAAGCTTCAATTCTCGTTCTCTAAGTACTACCTTTTCATCACTTCTCCTTTCTTTTCGTTGTCTCGTGTGCATTGCATGCTCATTTCTTTTACATGGAGGACACTGTAGATTTTAGGTTGGGGGTGTGGATTAAGTAAACTAATTAGTATTTTCTTAGTCTCTGAACAAAATTTTTAAAAAATTTTCAATTTTTTAAATTAAAAATTTGTTTAGAACGTGATAGTTTGTGCACTTAAGAATGCTTTGAGTATGATGATAAGATAGAAATTGAATTTTGAATTATTGAAGTTTGATCAACTGAGTAGACTATCACTTCTGTTCTCTCATCTAATTAACTAAGAGGAAGTTTGAATATCATATTGACCTAAATCACAAGACACATTCAATTTATTTTCTATGAATTGTGCTAAAATTTCTGATTGTTATTATGTGAATCATTGAGAGATGTTGAGAATTAATTCTGGAGAATCTTATCCACCTTAAAAAGATGGAAAGAAATAATTAAAAAATAGAGAGAGAGAGATTGACAAAAAGGTCATGTATAATGAAAAGATTGAAAAAGAATGAAGAATGAAAAAATTGAAAAGAATAAATAAATAAAAGTGACTGTCGATATAAAATCAAAAATTGAAAAAAGAAGAAAAAGGGGATAAGTTCGGAATCCGAACTTGATTATTCAATCAATCTTGAGGTGATGAGCAGGGCTAACATTATGAAAGGATAGTATTTTTATGGAAGGTAAGATGAAGTTCACTGAGCACGTTGATAAAATCGATATATGAACTTATGCTCTTAAGTGATTGATGAAGAATTTATTCGATTGATTGCTCATATGATTCAGCTCTAGGTTTTCAAATTTTCACTCTCACTTCTTTGAATTATACTCATTCACACTTATTTGCACAAAAGATTGTTTTCTAAAAGAGGTTTGAACATTGAGAATTGAAGATTATGTCACGCATGTTTTGCTTGGAACTAGCAAAATGTTAGTTGGGGGTGTGTTGAGTATCAAATATTACATATTTCTCCCTGTTTATATCTTGGTTTTATGAATATGATAACGCTTAATGGGTATATTTTATATATGTTTGTATTACGAGGTGAATCTGAGAGCTTAGATTGAAAAGAATGTTAAAAGCATGGATTTGATGCTCAAGAATCACCAAGGTAAGGGTGGATCTTAGGAGACCGAAAATGAAGATTTCAAGACCCTAAGATTCAAGGAAACCAAGTGGAGAAAGAAGTTGAAAGTGAAAAGTGCAAAAATTCACAGAATCTAAACTTCACTATCTATGTCATCGACCACCATTCGATGACATCGAAGCCAGTGTTCGATGACATTGAACACGGGTCGATGACATCAAAGAATTACATGAAAATCAAGTTAGTTGCTGGACAAATTAGATGCAGTTCTCGATGACATTGAAGCTCTGTTTGATTACTCGAAGACCTGCTCGAAGACATCGAAGGCAGTTCGATGACATCGACATTTTTGTGGATTTTTTAAACAACTTGCTGGAACACGCTTGACACATTTTCAATTCATCGAAGGCAGTTCGATGACGTCAAAAGCAGTTCGATGACATCGAAGGTATATTCGATGACATGAAGAGTTATGCAGTACGAAAGTTGTTATGCAGTGCAAAGAAGCACGACTTCCGGATTCAAGTAACGTTCGATGACATCGAAGGCTATTTGATGACATCAAAAGCATTATGTAGAGTTATGCGGAGTGTGTAAATTTGAAGTGGTTTTCCAAAATTAGACGAAAAAGGCTATAAATATGAGTTTTCTAAGGACTTCTAAAGATGAATTAGGTTTTTGAAACGCGGCGACAAAGGGTGGAGTAGCCTCCCAAGAGTTTTTCTTCTTCCTTTTTATATTATTAATACTTTCTTTTAGGGTTTTAGATCCAATCATGTCTATAGTTAGTTAAACCTCTTAGCTTGGGCTAAGAGGTAAAGCTTGTAGCGTATTGGGATGATTTTTTTCTTTAATTCTTGTTCTTATTGAACCTTATTGATTTCTAGATAAATATTAAAGGAATATTTTTAGTTTTCTATGATTTATTGTGACTCAAATTACAATAATGCTGTGATAGCTTTGAATAACTTCATTTTCTATTTTGAGATTGTGAGATTGGTAAATCATGTTGTTCACCATCGTCTCTTGGGCATGGTAGGGTGATGGAATCCCTTTCAGTCATCACAATACTCCTTCATGTGTGGATAGATTAATGAAAAGTTCAGAGATTTGATTTAATTGCTTTATCGTCTAATTGGATAGGATAAGACTCTAATTCCAATTGTGTTTCTTGAATCAGGTAAGGTAGCATCATGATAGCTACAAGTGGATCTTTGGCACCCTAGTTCCCACCTTTCAATTGATAGTTTTAATAAACATTATTCACAATTATTCTTTTTTATTCTAGATTTAGATTTGGATCTTCTTCTAATTATTTTAAGAATACATACAAGTTTAGTCCCTGTTTGACCTCGGTCTCATCAAGTTATTACTACATCGCAACCCTTCACTTAGGGTTGTGAATACTTACCGATCTGAACAACCCTAAAATCCATTTACAAAACCCTAGTTTTGCTCTCTCTCTCTCTCTATCTCTCTATCTATCTATCTATCTTGATCGAGAAGCCCCTTATACGAGATTCACCCTAATTCCCCCATTTACAACCCCATATATAGAGTTACAACCGAATTAGGAAACAAAATATGTGCAAAATAATATGCATCTCTTGATAAGATCAACAACCATCGAGCACCTTCGACGGGATCGAGCATCTGAGAATTTTCTAAAATTTCTCGATAGGATTGAGTGGAGTGTCGATCGGATTGAATGGCCTGTCGATTCCATTGACAGACCCATTTCAAATAGATTGAAGATATCTTACAATAATCTTCACTTTGGATTCAATCCTCATGCTTCATTGCTCCACCATGTCATCACCATCTCTAATCATCTTCCATCATAACTTCATCGTCGCTTCTCATGCACACTCTGTCTTTGTGAGACCCGACCCTAGTTCCCAAGTGTGCATGTGTGTGTGTGAGTATGCATCTTGTTCATCATGGTCTCGCAGTCCTACCGATCAAATTTCGGCGACCTGCAACCCTCGAATTATGTTTGCAGTCATCCTTGAGTCTGGTCATGTAGACCCGACTCGGATCAACTAGAGACCTATTCCATCTTGTTCGCATCGTCGCTGCGATTCCGACAATGTGTATTGTGCGTCCATCCAACTTATTGATCAAAAGTTTTGAGCATTACATGATATGGCCCTTGATCATATGGCCCACTTTGTGCAAATGCATGAGGACCACTTCCATGGCACAAGTCCCCATACATACTACACACACACCACACAAATCGTATGGAAACACCACCCATCTCAACAAACACCACCCAAGCCTAGTCTAAAAGCCTAAACATTGTAATCTCCTCCCTATGCTATGATGACTTCTCTTACAAAATAATGATGGCATTTTTCTCTCTCTTTATTCTCTCCCTCCCTCTCATTTCCCTCCATTGTTAGAATTTCCAGCAACTTCCCTTCCATCTCCCTCTCTTCTCCAGCCCCCTAATCCTCAAAATACTCTCAATCCCTCCATCAAAAGTAGATCTCCACCATTAAAATTTCTTCCTAAGCTCAAGACTTTCATGGTGTAGGTGTTTAGAGGCTTGATTTGCAAGTGGGTGATTATAATTTCTGATTTTCTTTTCTACCCTTTGATCTTATTTTTCTTCCTAGATGGATCATATGGGACCCACCAATCCATGGTGGGGACCTCATTTGACCTCATGGATGTGACCTTTTGGCCCATCCGACATGCATATCATGAAACATGATGGGGCCATTCTCCATGGACCCCATCATGATGTATTGTATCATCCACTTTATTTCAAGGGCATCTAGACCCTAGAAGTCATGTTGGGATGGCATCCTAACCACCCATTCTAGTCATAGATCATGCATGCATTAGTATAATGTTGCATGTTCAAGTAACATTGTTGTATGGTTGAGATTGACTCTTGGGAGGGGCCATTAGTGGCGGGGCCCTACCCCCATGGCCGGATTACTCTCTTTTCTTCTTCTCTTTTCTCTGATGTGTGGATGATGTTATGTGTGTGTCCCATTTAGTGGGCCTAAGATGTCACAAAATAAATAAAAATAAAAATCTAGTAAGGTGGGACGCCCTTACCACCCAACTCCATGATCTTTAGACACCTTAATCAATGCATGCGAGTGTCCTAGTCTTAGTCTGTGATCTAGACTTATGTGGGGCCCACTGAGGAAGGCTACACACCCTTTTTATGGTTGAGATTATTGAGATATAGGCTGATGTGTCTAGCCAGTATTGCTGTCTAGAAATTTCTGAACAGATTTTTACTATACTTGGGCTTGAATTTGGGACTGATTGGGGGACCTTTTGTACCCATCAAATATACTTTTCTGAAAGGTGGGGATCTCATATTGATGTCCCCCAAATTTCAGCCCCATCCGACCTTCATTGGAGTCCCAAAGGTGTGGTCCAAGTGGGGTGAAGAGTCTGGATTTTCTACACTGTTCTAGCAACATTCCACTCTGGACAGGTTGGAATTCTGAAATTTATTAAAATACCTTTGAAAGTCTAAAAATTATAAAAATTTATAGGGATGTGACCCACCCATATTAGGACCCACCTACAAAATTTTGGGCCCAATGGATACCTGTACACACCATGGTGGTGGCTGGACCGGCCCACTATAATATAGTATACAAATCAGTCCGATTTTCAGGACAGATTGATTTCTTTAAATGAATTAAAATATTTATAGATGTAAAAAAATTCTAAAATTTTTTATGAGTGTATTTAACCTATGGTAGGACCCACCTACCAAATTTCAAGTCCAATAGACACCTGTACAAACCGTGACGAGGGCCGGACTGGCCCACCACGTTGGGACGTCCAGGTCAGTCTGATTTTCTGGATAGTCTGTTTCATTTAAATTAATTAAAATATTTCTAAGTGTTCAAAAATCTTCAAATTTTTGAGGGTGTGGGTCACCTATGGAAGTATGACCCTGTAAAATTTCAGACCCAACGGACATTTGAGCTGGCCGTGGTACTGCTAGAAGTGGCCTGCTAGGTAGGGACGCCCAGGCTGGGGTGTCCAGCCTGCTTCGTGGGCCCACCTTGATGTGTTGTATATCCCACCACCCATCCATGTGGGGCCCTTAGGGGATTGATCATCCAACCTTTTTTTTATTCAATTGGGGCCCGTTGGGTGGATTTTTGGGCCAGATACCCCGGGCCCATAAGGCTGCCTACACATGGGACATTCTTACCTTAGGCTACAGCTAGGCCTGCATTCCAACGGCCTGCCCACTTGATATATGTGTTGCATATCTTCTTTCGTCTGGTGGGGCCCATAGTGATGTGTGTGGGCCATCAAGAATTAAATATACTAAGAAATACTTCTATTGTTGGACTCCAACCTACCCAGAAATTTGGGTGGGCTGGAATTTGGTATTGAGCCCAATAATTGTTACCTATAAATGTTCTTTTGGGGCAATATGGCTCACTAGATTTGAGGAGGTTTTAAGTCAGTTATCTTACCATTCTAATTTTATTTTTGGGCTTAATTAGTGTAAGATTAGAGGCCCATTCCAATTAGATTCTTCTTGGGCTAGTCTTCTAGTTAATTAATGGGCCTTATAGCCTTGGTTGGGCTGGAACTTTTGATAGGCCCATTGAACCTTTGGGTCCTATATTTACCACGCCATTGTGATGGGTCTTATAGGCCAAAAACTCAAATAGTTGGGCCCTTGCTTGCCCACTATAATAAATCCATACTTGGGCCAAGATGTGAGGCCCAACTTACTTGTGTTAAATATAAGGATTTCCCATATGTTGGGATAATGAGCTGCCCATTAGGTACGCCACAATGAGTGAACCCATGACCCTTTTGGTTGGGTCCTAACATTGCTTAAGGGCCCACCAGGTTGCCTATGTCTTGGGCTTAGTGTATGGCCACTGGGCCATGAATTGATTGGGCCTTGGACTTTTCTTTACAAATGTAGCAGACTACCTTTTTGGGACCCAGTTGAGGTTAGACGTCCTCCTTGGCGGCCCATAAGGACCTGATAGGTGGTTGAAGGCCCACCTTGGACCTTGTTAAGCTCGTTTCCTCCTTGAGGTTTTAAGACTCCCCTAGCTTGTGGGTTATCCCAAATTGTTGGGCCCCCACTAAGAGAACTTCATTTCTCCTTAGAGTACTTGACCATAGATCTTGTCCTTACCCCTCCTTGGGAAGGAGGAATACATTTTACAGGTAGTACACTTACATCATCTGTATGAATTGATTGCATTGTATGGTGGTCATTGATGGACGGAGTTTCTCCCCTTGTGCACATTGAGTGCCTGAAGCTTGTGCATGATCTGTATGTATGACTCATGCATTGACAATGCTTTTCATGATGATACCGCCCTTGCTTCAATAGGGCCTTGCCTCCACAGGGACATTCGTGGATGGTCGTATGTGTGGACACCGAAAATGTTACTTGAGCATACAGGGTGCATAGGATGCCCATGGGTAAAATTTCCAAAACTTCCATGGTACCAAGGATCTGTTCCAACGCCGTGACCGAGTGGAAACTATGAGTGTACGAGGGCCTTATACCGTTAGGCCGCGACTCTCACTGTCGTATAGTCGGTTGGATAGGGGTGTGGCCTTACCTGCTTGGTGTGAGGAGGCATTGTTAGGCTAAGTCTGACCAGCTCGTAAATGGGTCCGCTACCTTCAGGCCTTGTTGGTGATTGGTTGTCCATAGGCGGGTAGTGAGGTCTCTTATGCTCATTTGACTGTGCGGGGTCTGTAGAGCGGCAGTCATTCAGCAGTGTAATGGACTTCGGTGATTTCCTTGTGATTGAAAATGTACTTGACTTGTGGTTTGGATATAAGCACTGACATTACTTGCATCACATTAGCATTGGCTGTGTAAGCCCATTCATGCATTTCACTAGTATGGCATCTAATACTCATTGCATCGTATTCATGATAAGCCTTGGTAAGGATGGTGTTATTCTTAGTAAGCATGTTTCTTTCCTTGCACCTCCTACTATTCTTCTGTACACCAATGTCACACAATTACACCACCCTCTAAGCTTTTATAAGCTTATGCATGATTGATGCGTGTAGGAAACTCTAGGCAGACGTCGTAGCAGAAGAGCGTGGAGAAGAGTTGATTTTGAGGATTCCAGTGTTGTTGATCTTTCTCTCTTTTCCCATTATCTTATGTATGTCCTGTCGGACTTGATGTAAGCTTGTAAAAGTTCAAATTTTTAGTGAATTTTGTGATATGTGCCTTTGTTATTCTCAGATATACTTGCTGTGATCTTGGGGATGCTCATATTGGAATGATTATATTGTTACAAAAATCCTCCTTGTGGGATCCCAGGATCGGAACTTGCATCAGGAACTGAGAATGGGGTACTACCGAGGCTATTGCGGTCAGAGCCGACCATCGGGTTCCTTGTGAGTCCAGTTACCGAGTCTGGGGCGTGACAGAAGTTGATATCAGAGCATAGCAAGTAATTCTGGGATGACTCACGATAACATCGCATGTCTGCCAAGAACATAGGACAAGAAGTGTCCAAAGATTCTTGCATTCTCTCTGTATTGAGCCTATAATTATCCTGATTCCTTGCATCGTCATTATTTTATAGACGATGCCGCATGGACGTGGCGCCAATGGTCGTGGCACCCGTGGTCGTGGCGCCCGTGGTCATGGTGCCCGTGGACGAGGCACCCGAGTTACCCATCCTACTCGAGCACATCCTGCTCCCATTGTTGAGGATCCGATTCCTAAGGTCCCGATCTGGCCCGTTCCTTCAGTTGAGCCCGTAGCGCCCGTACCGCCGGTTCCCCCACCCATCCCCCCTCCTCAGGTTGTTGTTCCAGTTACAGAGGCTCCAGTTGCTCCGGTTTCCCCACCTATTTCTCCTCCTTAGTCTGTTGTTCCGATTTCGGAGGCTCCTACTCCGCCGGCCTCATCCGTGCCTCCACTTGAGGCGAGTGTCACCCCTGCCTTTCCGACAGTACCTATAGGAGCTGAGCATTTTCAGCAGTTGATGCAGCTTGTTACCACTACATTGCAGACCTGTCAGCCTACTACCGCCAAGGTTTCTGGGTCATCTGATTTACCTCGTGCTAGTGCGATAGCTCGAGAGTTCCGGCAGCATGATCCCCCGAGGTTTAGTGGTGACCCTGACCCTTCTGCCACCGAGGCTTGACACACTGAGGTTGCGAGGATTTTTGACACTATTCAGTGTCCTACGGGTCAGAGAGTATCCCTTGTGACCTATCTCCTTCAGGGTGAAGCCCATCATTGGTGGTCATACGTATCCAGGATGGTCGGGCCTCAGTTCGTTTGGATATGGGAGGAGTTCATGACCCGCTTCGACCAAAGTTCTTCCTTGAGCACGTTCAGATCCAGCAGGCTATCGAGTTTGAGACCTCAGTGCAGGGTGATATAACTGTATCTCAGTATGAGGCCTGTTTCTTGGCCCTTTCTAGATTTGCTCCTCATCTCACCAGCGATGAGAAGATGAGGGCCCGTCGTTTTGTGACTGGTTTGCATCCTGCCCTTCGCAGCCGTGTTGTATGGCATTGCTTGGAGACGTTCGACCAGGTTGTTCATCGAGCACTAGTTTATGAGGAGGATTGGGCTATGACCCAAAGGTCGAGAGAGCAGAGTTCCGGTGGAGACCAGAAGAGGAGATCACCAGCCAACAGTTCCAAGCAGCACCGTTAGTAGAGACAGAGGGGCAGATCAGGATTTCAGCAGCCTGTGGTTCAGACAGTAGCTTCATCATCATCGTCAGCACCGCCAGCCTGCTTCATCTTTCGGCTCCTTTTCTGGTATATGCTTCAGTTGTGGACAGGCCGGGCATCGGAGGCGTGAGTGCCCTCTCCCCATTCAGCAGCAGAGGTCACCGCAGTTGCCTCCTCCTCATCCTAAGTATTGTATATCAAAATATGGAGAGGTCAGATATTGTCACCAACTTGAGGATTCAAATGGACTGAGTTTTACATATGAAATCCTAAGTATTGTATATCAAAATATGGAGAGGTCAGATATCACATATGTGACACATTAGGTACAATCACCCGCGTGTGTATGTATATGATACTCAGGTGGATATGGCGAAACTGCATCTTAATGAGGTTTGGTTTAGGAGTGAAGTGGAGGAAGTGAATGGAAGTTTATAGGATATGCTTTTTTCTTTGTGCTCATAAATGGGTCTCTAAAAGGCTTTTTAATGATTTTGAGGGGTTTGTCGTTGTCATCTTTCTTGTACATTATGGTAGTAGATACTCTTAGGCAACTAATTATCAAACCTAACTAAGAGGACGTTTCAGGTGGAAATTTGGGATTTGGGCTACAACTTCTCTAAACTTACGTAACTTATGGAAGAGTAGTTTATGATTAAACAAAAACTAAAGCATTCCTAACAGACAGTGAATTAACCATGCATTCCTCCTCTTTTTTTTACTTTGATCTTTCATAGATGCCTTAAAGAACTTTTTGTGATTTTCTTTACAGTAGATTGGTATTCAAAGGAGAGTGGTCTTGGTTTTTAGCTCCTTTGTTATAAGGTTGTCAACAAGAATTATTACAGAAATAGGCCTGCAATCATAGATGGTTTCCAAATCTTCAATTTAAGTAGGCATTATTGAACTATCATGATTTTTTGTTGCTATTATTGATGTCCCTGATGTCATGATTCTTGAATCTTCATGTATATACTTCGTAGTATTAGGTTATATTAAGCTTTCTTTCTTTTGTTATTAAAGCTCAAGATTTACTTGTGAAATATTAGACATATTGATAAACTAGGGATATATATATTTTTTTAATAATGCATGTATGTTATTATTTTTGTGTGCATGAATTTATGTTTCTCGAATCAAAATTTCAGAATCAAAATCAAAATCAAAATCAAAATTAGTAAAAAAATTTTAAAAAAAATGAAATTACAATCCTTTTAAACAATGTGTTCAAACCTAAGATGGACTTTTAAACTCAAAACTCCAACTCAAACACACTAAAATATGTGACTTACTATAAAAAGTAAACTTACTATTTACAAACGATATCCATTCCTACTAGACTTCATAGTTTTCTGCCAAAGGTAGTAACAACCCATCAACACAGTAAAGTGGTTTGGATGACAACTATGCAGTTGCACAGAGAATTAATGTCTAACAGAGCATTCTGGTTTTCTGATTTTCTATTTTCACATCAGTGCTGATGTCACATATGTTCCTAATGCTGATATATGGTTTCTATCAGTAAAACAGAGTGGGGAATGCCAGCGCTACACTATAACTAACAAAATTGGAACATACTTGTAGAAACATTACATAGTAAGAGAGAAAGACATGAGAAGAAAAAGAGGAGAGAAAAAAAAATGCATACATGCATGCATGCATGCATGCATACATACATACATACATCAGGTTATAGGTTTAGGTTTAGGTTATAGGTTATAGGTTTAGGAATTCGGGTTCGGGTTTAGGTTTAGGTTAAGGTTAAGGTTATAGGTTTAGGTTTAGGGATTTGAGAATAGGTTATAGGTTTAGGTTATAGGTTATAGGTTATAGGTTTAAGTTTAGGTTTAGGTTATAGGTTACAGGTTTAGGTTATAGGGTTAGGTTTAGGTTATAAGTTTAGTTTTTAGGTTATAGGTTTAGGTTTAGGTGTAGGTTATAGGTTTGGGTTTAGGTTTAGGTTATAGGTTTATGTTATAAGTTTAGATTGAGGTTATAGGTTATAGGTTATAGGTTATAGGATTAGGTTTAGGTTATAGGTTATAGGTTATAGGTTTAGGTTTAGGTTTAGGGATTTGAGAATAGGTTTTGGTTTAGGTTTAGGTTATAGGTTATAGGTCTAGGTTTAGGTTAAGGTTATAGGTTTAGGTTTAGGTTTAGGTGTAGGTTATAGGTAGGTTATAGGTTATAGGTTTGGGTTTAGGTTTAGGTTATAGGTTATAGGTTTAGATTGAGGTTATAGGTTATAGGTTTAGGAATTCGGGTTCGGGTTTAGGTTTAGGTTTAGGTTAAGGTTAAGGTTATAGGTTTAGGTTTAGGGATTTGAGAATAGGTAATAGGTTATAGGTTATAGGATTAGGTTTAGGTTTAGGTTATAGGTTATAGGTTTAGGTTATAAGTTTAGGTTTAGGTTTAGGTTTAGGGATTTGAGAATAGGTTTAAGTTTAGGTTTAGGTTATAGGTTATAGGTTTAGGTTTAGGTTTAGGGATTTGAGAATACATTTAGGTTTTAGGTTTAGGTTTAGGTTTTAGGTTTAGGTTTAGGTTAAGGTTAGGTTATAGGTTATAAGTTTAGGTTATAGGTTATAGGTTATAGGTTAAGGTTTACGTTTAGCTTATAGGTTATAGGTTATAGGTTATAGGTTAAGGTTTACGTTTAGCTTATAGGTTATAGGTTATAGGTTATAGCTTTAGGGAATTGAGAATAGGTTAAGGTTTAGGTTTAGGAAATCGGGTTTGGATTTTCAAGTTTAGGTTTAGGTTTAGGTTATAGGTTTAGGTTAAGGTTAGGTTATAGGTTAAGTTTTATCTTATAGGTTTTGGTTAAGGTTATAGGTTATAGGTTATAGGTTATAGCTTTAGGGAATTGAGAATAGGTAAAGGTTTAGGTTTAGGAAATCGGGTTCGGGTTCAGGATCGGGTTTAGGTTTGAGTTTTCAAGTTTAGGTTTAGGTTTAGGTTAGGGAGTTGAGATTAGGATTAGGTGTTGGTTTAGGTTTAGGTTATAGGTTATAGGTTATAGGTTTAGGGATTTGAGAATACATTTAAATTTAGGTTTAGGTTAAGGTTAGGTTATAGGTTATAAGTTTAATTTATAGGTTATAGGTTATAGGTTATAGCTTTAGGGAATTGAGAATGGGTTAAGGTTTAGGTTTAGGAAATTGGGTTCGGGTTCGGGTTTAGGTTTCAGTTTTCAAGTTTAGGTTTTGGTTTAGGTTATGGAGTTGAGATTAGGATTAAGTGTAGGTTTAGGTTTATGGATTTGAGAATAGGTTAAGGTTTAGGTTTAGGAAATTGGGTTCGGGTTATAGGTTTAGGTTGTAGGTTATAGGTTATAGGTTATAGCTTTAGGGAATTGAGAATGGGTTAAGGTTTAGGTTTAGGAAATTGGGTTCGGGTTCGGGTTTAGGTTTCAGTTTTCAAGTTTAGGTTTTGGTTTAGGTTAGGGAGTTGAGATTAGGATTAGGATTAGTGTAGGTTTAGGTTTATGGATTTGAGAATAGGTTAAGGTTTAGGTTTAGGAAATTGGGTTCGGGTTATAGGTTTAGGTTGTAGGTTATAGGTTATAGGTTATAGCTTTAGGGAATTGAGAATGGGTTAAGGTTTAGGTTTAGGAAATTGGGTTCGGGTTCGGGTTTAGGTTTCAGTTTTCAAGTTTAGGTTTTGGTTTAGGTTAGGGAGTTGAGATTAGGATTAAGTGTAGGTTTAGGTTTATGGATTTGAGAATAGGTTAAGGTTTAGGTTTAGGAAATCAGGTTCGGGTTCGGGATCGGGTTTAGGCTTGGGTTTTCAAGTTTAGGTTTAGGTTTAGGTTTTGGAGTTAAGATTAGGATTAGGTGTAGGTGTAGGTTTAGGGATTTGAGAATACATTTAGGTTTTAGGTTTAGGTTTAGGTTATAGGTTTAGGTTAAGGTTATAGGTTTAGGTTATAGGTTATAGGTTTGGGTTTAGGTTTTAGGTTTAGGTTAAGGTTAGGTTATAGGTTATAGGTTATAGGTTGAGGTTTAGGTTTTAGGTTTAGGTTATAGGTTTTGGTTTAGGTTAAGGTTCTAGGTTTTGGTTTAGGTTTAGGTTTAGGTTTTAGGTTTAAGTTATAGGTTTAGGTTAGGTTTAGGTTATAGGTTATAGGTTAAAGGAATTGAGAATAGGTTAAGGTTTAGGTTTAAATTATAGGTTATAGGTTATTGGTTTAGGGATTTGAGAATACATTTAGGTTATAGGTTTAGGTTTAGGTTTCAGGTTTAGGTTAAGGTTAGGTTACAGGTTATAAGTTTAGGTTATAGGTTATAGGTTATAGGTTATAGGTTAAGGTTTAGGTTATAGGTTTTGGTTTAGGGTTAGGTTTAGGTTATAGGTTATAGGTTATATAGCTTTAGGGAATTGAGAATAGGTATAGGTTATAGGTTTAGGGTTGGTTTAGCTTAAGGGTGTGATCCCTGTAAATATAAATATAAACACAGCCTGTCCAAATGGCTAGGCCCCTCTAATGCTGTCCATAGGAAATGGACAGCTTCATCATGGTCATAATAGCGGTTCCCACCTTCCAGGGACCCCCACTCATCCGGATAGCTCCGACGCACATCTGGGTCTGCTCCATTCATTTCGAACAAATACATAAACACGGCCCGTCCAAATGGTCAGGCCCCTCCAATGTTGTCCATAGGAAATTGACAGCTTCATCATGGTCATAACAGTGGTTCCCACCTTCCAGGGACCACCGTTCATCCGGATAGCTCCGACGCACATCCGGGTTTGCTCCATTTATTTCGAACAAATACATAAATACGCCCTGTCCAAATAGCCATGCCCCTTCAATGTTGTCCATAGGAAATGGACAGCTTCATCATGGTCATAACAGCGGTTCCCACCTTCCAGGGACTCCCGCTCATCCGGATAGCTCCGACGCACATCCAGGTCTGCTCCATTCATTTCAAGCAAATATAATGTAAAATCATGCTAAAAAACTCTAATTTCAGTTCATCCTAGTCTGGTGCATTAGATGATTGAATAAGACGCCATATAAACACTAATACAGTGGACCCCACATGCAACTTACATTCTTGCAATAGCGGGACTTCCATCTCAACTATCCCCCCATATTGTAGATAACCTACGTTTTAAATAGGCTTGAATTTTTAGGTCCTAGTGGTGGATCTCATGTACATGACGTATTCCATGCACGTCAGCAAATAGTCACACCTGCAAATAAGGGTAAAAGCACTTAGAATAGTATAAACATCTCCTAAAGAATTTGAGAATTTTGTAATGTGGTTTTATAAAGAAAAGGTTGCGTAGAATGGCTATAATATTCTTGACCATTCAATCAATTGAATGCATTAAAATTTAAAAATAAACATATAGCCTAGGCTTTCAAAATGGTTGGACGGTTGGGATGCAACACATGCATCGTGGTGGGTCCCATAAGGATGGACAGCATAGGTAAGGCACATACCTCATGGTGGGGGCCACACTGATGGAAGGTATGGAACACATACATCAGTGGGTCCCACGTGAGGCCCACCATAATATTTATTTTCCACCCAACCAGTTGATAAGGTCACACAGACCCGTACGAAGAGGGAAAAACCAAATTTCATAATGATTCAAAACTCCTGGACTCCAAGGAGTTTCAATGGCAGACATTAAATCCTCACTGACGTGGGCCATCTGAGTTTGTATGCGGCTGATTTTGGGGGTGGCCCACTGCTCTTAGGGGCCCACTCAAATGCACAGTGTTAATGACGTCACACATCACGGTGGGGCCCACGGTTGGGACCCACAGTCCCTGCCCGTCTGCCCATGCAGCAGCGCAGGACGCCACTGCGCGTCCTCTATCAGCAGCAGCAGCGTCTGCTACTATTGTTTATTTATTTTTTATTTTTTTGAAAATAGAATTTTTGAGGTTTTTCCTAGGTAGAGCCCGCATTAGGAAAATCCATCCCAACCATTGCACTCTATAGCTCAAGACAGACCCATTAAGCCCAATATTCGATGTGTTTTGACGTATAGAAATATCAGAGTGAATTTCAACAGTAAAGCCACTATCTTCTATGCTATGGCCCGTCAGATGATCGGATTGACTTCATTTTTTGGTTCAACGCCTAAAATGAGCTGGGGAATGGAATGGACGGCGTGGATTTAATCCTTGCATTAAGGTGGGACGTGCATGAGCAGCCCACCCCAAAAGCCCAAATATAATATATGTATATATTTATTTATTTTTGTTAGCTGTTAGTACACACCCATATCAAGACACGCACTCCATGTTAGCCACACCCCATCCTCATCACGTCCAGCGTCCAAAGAAGCTGGATGGCATGGGTAAACACATGCATCTTGGTGAGTCCCACATGGACGTGGCCCACCTGATTTGAATCAATGTGATACTTGTGTTTTTCCTTCATCTTGGTCATCCAATTGACCTGCTGCAAGGTGGGCCTCACGATCAGACGGTCAAGATCGTCTTGCACCGTGATGGCCACAAGACATCATACAAAAGAAAGAGAAAGAGAG